>CM057337.1:452884675-453158441 GCA_030015575.1 Agapanthus africanus | reverse complement strand
AAATGATAAATATACATATGTTTATACAAAATATAATTTTAATAAATATTTTATATTCCAAAAATCTCATTTTCTTAAGATGTCGTATTTCAAACCTTTCGAGATCGATTGCTCCTTGTAGAGGTCTGAATCTCGCACTACTAGCCCGAGGGTGCGCGATAAACCGCACGAACCCGAACAGATTCCCCAAAAATGGGTTGTAGCGGCGCTTTGCAAAGATTGTAAAATACTAATCCTTTAGAAAACGTTTTTATAAAGTAAAAGGTATTTATTTGCAAAGGTATAAATTTTTCGTATTTTAGATTCTAGGATTTCCTTAGCCAACTAGCCTATTTCAAAATAGTCTAAACTACAAGTCGTTAGAAGCCTCAAATCGCCTCTTCACCGCCAATTGTGGCCAGGTAAGTACAAGTGAGGAAGGAGGGATCCGCTCACAAATCGTGAGGCGGGCCTTTTAAAGTTACCTTTGCTCACTTGCCTAGCCTAGACACCACAAAGTCAGGTTCAGATAAACGATCGATATTAACAACTTATCGTGTTTTCCTAATAAGAGGTATGTATTTAAAAGTGTATCAAGACTAAACTTTTAGAATTAGTTTTATTAAGAATATGGTATTTAAATGAAAGTTTTGTTTTATCGTATTCTAAGTTTTGATGATATCGTTTTAGGGTTGTATTTGCGTGTGTGTGGAGGTAGGTCATTATCTCGTGCTCTACTTTAAATGTATAGCAAGGTTAAGGGGTTAAATATGTAATCGAAACATGATGGTATTAAAGTGAAAAATACGATAAATTGGAAAGGTTATCATTTCATGTGACGAACTTGTTCAAATTGATTTTTAAAAGTTTAATAGTCAAGATAAAGACGTTAAAACATGAATGTATTGGTGAGAAGTGAATTTTTATAGAAAAACCGAACCGGAAATCGGATTTGTTCCGATTCCGTCGGGTTTCGTAATTTTGTATTTTGCAGAAATAGAAAGGGGGATAGAATGGGACTTACGGGTTTCGATCTATACTAAGGAGTGTAGGGGAACTAAGGGAGTTGCCAAGGCGTTGCTTCGTCACCGGTTGTTTCTAAAAACATCGCCGGAATTCCCGCCGGAATTTCGTAGGAGCTTCGCCGCGAACTTGTTTTCAAAGCACACACTTCTTGGAAAATTTTGAGAGAGTGAGCCTAGGGTTTTGGGGGTGAGAGGGTAGTGTGTAGGGTTGGTATTTATAGGGTTAGGCTAGGATTAGGGTAGATGAAAAGTTAAAATTAAAAATGTAATAAAAATGTATTAAAATTGGAGTAATTGGGGTTTTTAAAGAGTTCTGGAAGTGGTCTGAGGCTGAAATTTTGCAGGTGCATAGGGAATATGAAAAGACACAATTTTCATGTTGTGGCCATCGCCGGAATCGGCCGACTCGGGGGTGACTCGGCCGTGACTCGGTCGGAGCACTGAGTCGGCTGAGTCGAGGCCGAGTTGGCCGATTCCCGGCCTAGTCCGGCGGCCAGGATCCCCCCCGACGGTTCATCTAACTCATGCAAGTGTTACATCTATGGGTGTAGTGGGGTTTTTGTGATATATGCACGTGTAAACTCTTGGTATTCTAAAGGTTTTTAAAAAATCAATATAAAAAAAATAATGTGGGGTATGGGATTTGAACTCTAGCGGCTTAGTTCAGCAGTGCAAGGTATCACCAATGAGCTACAAGCTCCTTCTTGTAATTATTGTGGTATTTAATTACTTAAAATGATAGCAGCAAGAATAAATACTCCTAGTATACATTAAATTTAAAGTAATTTCTTGTACACTAAAAATGGAGTTATTACATTCTTGTAGCCTGTAATTAAAAACAAAATAATTACCTATATCTTATGCTCAGGCTAAAATACCCCTTTGTGGATTTTTGAAAAAATTATTTGAAAATTTTTGTATAGGAAATTTATGGTTGTTACATTCTACCCTCCTTATAAAAATTTCGTCCTCGAAATTTGAAAAAGGAAAGTGTAACAAATTCAAGGAAAGTTTGGTGAGAGTGTGAAGAATAACAAAGTGATGCATGGGTGTGAAAAAGGTTGAAGAGAATTAACAGGGTTATCCTGACCAACCGTATCAGTTTCTACGGCCGCCAAATTGTAAGCCTGGCGTATTGGTACGTTCCTCCTAGCTGGAGGCACATTCCCCTGTACTCGAGGCATGTTTCTAAGTGCCTGATGGAATTGGTGATTTGGCTGAGCAGGGAATCCATATGGAGGTGGTGTTGGGAGTGCAGGACGAGTTGCAGGAGCCTGGATAGCTGGCTGCTGCGGGTAGTTAACGGGTGTGTGTGCTGTGTTGCGTCTATAAGGACAGTTTTTAATTCCGTGATTGGACGCGCCACAAACCAAGCATAGGCCTTTTGCGTGCCTAAAGTCCTTCCACAAGTGTCCTTCTCTCTTGCAATAAAAGCAAAAATTGGGTCTTGGCCGATCCTTGACTTCTTCCAGTCTTCTGAGTTCAACAGCCGGCCTTGAAGAGACCCCTCCTGCAATTTGAGTGGCAGGGCGTTTCACTCCTGCAGATTGAGGTCTGCCCCTTGCCTTTATCACTACTTCATAACGGCGAGCAGCTTCCAGAGCATCCTCGTGAGTCGGAAATTTCCCTGTGGCTAGTGCAGCCTGGATTTCCGTGTCCAAACCTTGTTGAAATCGACGGGCTCTGATTTCATCCGTCGGTATCAGGTGTGCCGCAAATCGACTGAGCATGGTGAATTCAGCGTCATACTCATCTACTGACTTGTCCATATCGAACCTTGTTGTAGATGAATGAACTGTTGTCCCATGGCAAACCTGGCAGTCACAGGGAAGTACTTCGCGTCGAACTTCTCGTGAAAAGTCTTCCATTCAATAGGCTGTGCAAGACGACTTTCTTTCGCCTTCCACCAGTTGTGAGCATTGTCCGTGAGCTGTAGCTTTGCCACACGGACCCAAGCGATGTCTGGCACTTGTGCTGCGACCAGATCATCCTCGATACTCTGAGCCCATAACTCAGCTTCCAGGGGGCTCCCCTTTCCTGAGAACTGTTTGGGATGTAAAGCTCTGAATTGCTTCACCCCGGGTGCTTCAGCCTCGGGACGGTTTAAGAGCTGCTGTTGTCCTTCTAAGATGCTGTGGATTGCCTCAAGAAGAACCGTTTGCTCATTGAATGGAGCAGGAATGGCAGGTGCGAGTGGTAGTGCTGGAGGTGTGTTGTTGACGTTGGTGCTGGTGTTGTTCGGAGAATCCATAACCCTGAAGAAAAATTAGGGTTAGGACAGAATCAAGTACATGAAATGATAAGATTCAAGAAATATGAAATTGTAAGATTCAAGAACAATTAATTGT
This sequence comes from Agapanthus africanus, assembly GCA_030015575.1. Taxonomy (NCBI): domain Eukaryota; kingdom Viridiplantae; phylum Streptophyta; class Magnoliopsida; order Asparagales; family Amaryllidaceae; genus Agapanthus; species Agapanthus africanus. The sequence continues at coordinate 453,155,089 of CM057337.1, read as the reverse complement.
AAAGAATGTTTTAGTTGCTGGTTCTTGTATTATATTGCTTAGGTTGTTCACGCAGAACAAAACTGCATGATAGGGATTCATACAGCTCACCAACAAAACCTGTCACGCCCCGCTTCCCGATATACGGCGAAGGGGACGTGACGAGGCCCGCTACTTATATACTCAGAAGTACATATGCTAAGCGTATCCAAGCCATATAAAATAAATACACAAGAGACAAGATATAAAAGGAACAACTTTTATTTATTAACATTCTTTTGTACAATACATGAAAATGAAATACAACTGAAATAAAATGATGCCTAAACAGTGGCATAACAGGAAATGAAAAATACAGAAAGGAAAAGTGTACAATGAAACTAAAGTGCAGGCTCTTCGATAAACTGCTCCAAGTCTTCTTGAGATGGCTCGATCTCCGCCGGGTCCAAACCACCCGACGACATTCAAAGAAGAAAGAAATAGAATGTCCTCAGCGAACAGGTTGCTCGGTAAGTTCCAAAGATAAGGGAGAAAATAGACAGAGAGTAAGAGAGAGAGAGAGTAGCTTTTAATGTTGTATTATAATATTGTAATGTTGTATTAACGCTGTTGTTTGTAGCCTGGTACAGAAGAATGCCAGTGTATACGAGAGGGGTCTCTATACGCTAGAGACCAGGGCAAACGGAATATAGAGTACAAAGCTCTGTTAGAAGGCCCGGAACAACGGCAATTGGATTCATGTTAGGTGTCTTAAATCTGACCGTCTCGTGCCACTTTTAACATCTTCCGTACCAATCTACCCCTTAAACCCCGCGATGTCTTGTTTGTATTGTTATCTTGTAAATTGTATTGATTGTAAGATTGACTGACTGACCGAAACCATGATATCAGAAAACGGTTGTAACCATAGAGTCATGTAAATGGAATACTGAGAATCATGTAAAAGGAAAATATATATATCCATGGTTCGGTTCAGTCAAGTTGTATAGATTGGTAATTGAATTCATGGATTCATGTGTTCATATTGAATTGGAATATTGTAGATTGTAGATTGACTTGAATCATATTCAAGTCAGATTAATCAGACTCAAACCCGAGTCAGACAATCAGAAATGTGAATCGAATCTTATAATTGTTAGGGTCCTTAGGGTAATTTATAAACTTGAGGGGGTTTTATGTAAAAATACTTTTATATACTTTTCATATTACACCTCAAGTATTTATTGTTCGTCTTTAGAGTTGTAATGAGGGTGGATTTTATGTTGTGACATTTCTAGTGAAAATATCGTAGTTTTATAAATAAGGGTATTTATCTGTAATATTGATTTATTTGAAGTTCATGGTATTTTAGTGTAAAATTTATTCTTGTGATTTTTTAGGAAAAGGTAGAAAATTTTTATTATAATAAAATAGATATTTAAATGATAAATATACATATGTTTATACAAAATATAATTTTAATAAACATTTTATATTCCAAAAATCTCATTTTCTTAAGATGTCGTATTTCAAACCTTTCGAGATCGAATGCTCCTTGCGGAGGTCTGAATCTCGCACTACTAGCCCGAGGGTGCGTGATAAACCGCACGATCCCAAACGGGTTCCCCAAAAATGGGTTGTAGCGGCGCTTTACAAAGATTGTAAAATACTAATCCTTTAGAAAACGTTTTTATAAAGTAAAAGGTATTTATTTGCAAAGGTGTAAATTTTCCGTATTTTATATTCTAGGGTTTCTTAAGCCAACTAGACTATTTCTAAATGGTCTAAACGACAAATCGTTAGAAGCCTTAAATCGCCTCTTCACCGCCAATTATGGCCAGGTAAGTACAAGTGAGGAAGGAGGGATCCGCTCACGAATCGTGAGGCGGGCCTTTTAAAGTTACCTTTGCTCACTTGTCTAGCCTAGACACCATAAAGTCAGGTTTAGATAAACGATCGATGTTAACAACTTATCGTGTTTTCCTAATAAGAGGTATGTATTTAAAAGTGTATCAAGGCTAAACTTTTAGAATTAGTTTTATTAAGAATATAGTATTTAAATGAAAGTTTTGTTTTATCGTATTCTAAGTTTTGATGATATCGTTTTAGGGTTGTATTTGCGTATGTGTGGAGGTAGGTCATTACCTCATGCTCTACTTTAAATGTACAGCAAGGTTAAGGGGTTAAATATGAAATCGAAACAAGATGGTATTAAAGTGAAAAATACGATAAATTGGAAAGGTTATCATTTCATGTGACGAAAATTGTTCAAATTGATTTTTAAAAGTTTAATAGTGAAGATAAAGATGTTTAAACATGAATGTATTGGTGAGAAGTGAATTTTTATAGAAAAACCGAATCGGAAATCGGATTTGTTCCGATTCCGTCGGGTTTCGTAATTTTCTATTTTAAAGAAATAGATAGGAGAATAGAATGGGACTTACGGGTTTCGATCTATTCTAAGGAGTGTATGGGAATTAAGGGAGTTGCCGAGGCGTTGCTTCATCGCCGGTTATTTCTAAAAACGTCGCCGGAATTTCCGCCGGAATTTCGTCGGAGCTTCACCGCGAACTTGTTTTCAAAGCACACACTTCTTGGAAAATTTTGAGAGAGTGAGCCTAGGGTTTTGGGGTGAGAGGGTAGTGTGTAGGGTTGGTAGTTATAGGGTTAGGGTAGATGAAAAGTTAAAAATAAAAATGTGATAAAATGTAATAAAAATGTATTAAAAGTGGAGTAATTGGGGTTTTTAAAGAGCTCTGGAAGTAGTCTGAGGCTGAAATTTTGCAGGTGCATAGGGAATATGAAAAGACACAACTTTCATGTTGTGGCCGTCGCCGGAATCGGCCGACTCGGGGGTAACTCGGCCGTGACTCGGTCGGAGCATTGAGTCGGCCGAGTCGAGGCCAAGCTGGCCGATTCCGAGCCGAGTCCGACGGCCAGGATCCCCCCCGACGGTTAATCTAATTCCTGCAAGTGTTACATCTTTGGGTGTAGTGGGGTTTTTGTGAGATATGCACGTGTAAACTCTTGGTATTCTAAAGGTTTTTAAAAAAACAATATAAAAAAATAATGTGGGGTATGGGATTTGAACACTGATGGCTTGGTTCAGCAGTGCAAGGTATCACCAATGAGCTATAAGCTCCTTCTTGTAATTATTGTGGTATTTAATTACTTAAAATGATAGCAGTAAGAATAAATACTCCTAGTATACATTAAATTTAAAGTAATTTCTTGTACACTAAAAATGGAGTTATTACATTCTTGTAGCTTGTAATTAAAAACAAAATAATCACCTATATCTTGTGCTCAGGCTAAGATACCCCTTTGTGGATTTTTGAAAAAAGTATTTGAAAAATTTTGTATAGGAAATTTAGGGTTGTTACAAAACCTTTGGGTTTGCGGCAGTTTAGCGGTGCAATCAGTGAGGATTGGGTTTGCCCTTCTACGGCTGGTCCAGAGGTACTGTGGTATGTACCAGATATTATTTGACTGTACTCTGGTGTTGAGCTTCCGGGGAATTATGGGACTTCGACAAATCGAACGAAAAGTTTAATGTCGTCTGGATATCATGCGATAAGAGATTAGTAAGCTGACCAGCTTCGGATAGAGGGCCTCACCCAGATGCGTTGTGAGTTGATCGATAATGGACGAGTATGGAGTATTCCTCCGAAGGTTGGGATGAGTTTCTGAGGATGCGTTTGGCTAAGTATCTTCTACAGAGCGATGAAGATACCGAGTTCGTGATTTCGAGTCCATGTGAGAGACTCCGGATTGACTGTAGCCGAGGACATAGCAGTACGCAGATAGCATGACGTGACGTCAAAAGTGGACGATAATGAAGATGAGTGGAGCAAGAGGTTCATGCGAGATACTGGAAAGCTGTTGCTACTCCCCGTCGAGATTAGAGAGCTGATATGATTACAGAGGCGTTGGGATACGGCCAGTTCCCGAGGAAATGTGGTGCTGAGAACGCAGGTATCCAGAGAACGAGAGAAGATTATGCAAGAGTACTAGCCTCCGTACAGTTAGGCACAGGCGAGATCAGAAGAGACCCTGAGCAGGTTCTTCCAGGACACTGCTGCAATAAGATTTGAACCGAGGATCAGATGTGTGACGTGTATTCAGAGGGCCAGAGGCCGACGCTAGAGACGTGCTATTTACGAATGGTCGTGATAATTGGCCGAGAGATGACCAGAGAAGTGCCAGAGCGGAATCGTTTCCGTTAGCACACCGGACCTGGCCGACGAGCTGATGGATTGCGAGATTGGTGAATCCATAAAGAAATGAGGACCCAGAGACAGACGACGCCAGACCATGAGCAGGAGGCAAGCGGATGTTCTTGCTCTGCCAGTTTTGGGCGCACCGACACATTTTTCGGTATTGTAGGAGGTGTACCACAATGCCAATTATTGCGATTTGCGTTTGTGATCCGAGTATCACGCCTATATCGCTTGGATTTGAGTTTTGATGATTGAGTTTCATGATATGGTTTTCTTGCACCATGGCCGCACCTGCTGGGTATTTGCATTTTGTGCACAGTTATTGCACTCTATTTATATTTATACACCGCTACTTCGGTTTGCGATTTGTGCGTATTTATTGCACTCGATATCAGTTTTGTGCCTTGGCTTCACATGTTTATGATTTCGTGTATTTCCTACGGTTGATTTGATATTTCGTGCACTGGATGCACTGGATTTAGTATTTTGTGAACAGGATGCACTGGATTTGGTATTCGTGCATGATAGTTGCACTGGATTGAGATTTTATGCACCACAGTTGCACTTGACTTCGATTTGATGTCACTTGAGATATTGATTTTGATTTCATGCTTATGGTATGCATGTGATTGACTTATGCTTTCGGCATAGTTTTCATGCACTTTTAGTATTTTGATTCGATTTTGTGCATGCTGATGCACATAGTTGTGAGATTATATACCACGGTATACTTGATTTGGATTTGGATTGAAATGTGTTGTATACCGTCTATTTTGATTTCGATATTGGATATTTGTTTTCGTGCACCTTGTGCATTTGATTTGGATTCTTGTGCATACTTGGGCAATTGATGCGATTTTGGTACACACCAGATGCACTAAATCGAGATTCTTCGTGCATATTAGATGCACCTGATATTGTTGTGGTGCACACCCGTTGTATTGGACAGATGCTTTCGTGCACACCTGTTACACATAGTTTTAGTTTTGTGCACATTTGTAGCACTTGTATTAGATTTGATTTCCGTGCGCACCAGACGCACGTGATTGTTGGATACGCCTTTTGAGGCCGACCTTGCTTTTGAGCACCTTGTTTTCATGATGGGTACTGTATTATATAGTAGCCGAACAGGACTGATCTGTGGACAGTGCCCGGGTACTTTGCTTGCATTAAAAGTTTACCAAGAGGTTTTTGAAAAAAAGAGCTATAGTCTTGCTATTTCCTACGTGTCCGTGAGCAACACGAACATTTACAACCATTTGGGATATTTCAAAAAACGATGGGACATATACTTTAGCAAAAACCTATATGAGCATATGTTTATTACTGAAAAAAGAGCGTCCGTCACTTATGCCGTGAGTTACGCATCATAGGGCAATTTAGAAAGGATTTTGCATGTGTGTCATTCTGCTTTTGGAGATTTTTCAAGGATGCGTACTATATGCATATTATAGTATTTGACTAGTGTATATTGGATTTCAGTAGTGGATTTTGAAATGTGTATCTCCATTATAACTCCGATGATATGCGTGCAGATCTGATGATTTGCGTGACGCTTGACGGAGTTCAATTATGAGTTTTATACTCGTTTTTCAGGAACACGCTATGCGCTGTAGTGTTTTTATATTTTCCGTGATTACGGAGCCCCGTTGATTTGAATTGATTATTGAAATGTTTTAGTATTTGGGGGTTTAAATTTAAATTCGGGGACCGAATTTCTTTATGGAGGGGAAGATTGTAACATTTCAGAAAAATATAATATTATTTTTGGGAATTTTTATAATTAAATAATAAATATATTGAATATTTTAATGAGGCGGTATAATTAAATACCGATAAATTGGGAAAAATTTGGAAATTTATAGAAATTACTGAAATGAGGGTGTTTTATATGATTCAGGCGAATTATGAATTTTTATGATTAATTATATTCTCTTTTCATGCTAATCACGATTAAATATCGCTAATCACGCATTAAGCTTGATTTATGCACATGACATGCACCATGTCATTTTTAACACTTGTTACATTTTCCTTCAAGGGTTATTTGTTCATTCATGCATGGTTGTTGGTTTTATGAAAAGAAAACAAAAGAAAAGAAAAGAAAAAAGGAAATGGTTATTTTAAGGAGGTATGGGCAAGAGAGAGAGAGTGTGTGAGGGGTCAAGAGAGAGCCATGCCCATTTGTTCCCTTCATTCTCCTTCATCTTTTCCTCTATCCCTCTCACCTTAGCTGCTGCCCTCCATCTCCCACCACCTCTACCTCCTCACTTCACTACTTAAAACAAGCCAAAACCTTATCCACACTTCATTAAAAACATGCACAAGCTCATGGCAAACACTTTGGACCAAGCAAGATTTGATTTTGAAGACTTGGCGCAACTCAAGAAAATTCTTGAGTTGCCAAATGAGGTAATTTTTGCACCATTAGACTAGTATTTCAATTCCTTAAGCATCCATACTTTTTTAGAATCGATATTGTGTAGTTTTATGAACTTAGAAAATTCCTAGATGAGGATTGAGGGAATGCTGAGTTGTGGTTGTGCTAATGAGCCTTATTGGTGACCCTAAACCCACTTAAGGTGTCAAACCTAGACCAAACCAGTAGCTTAACCGAAAATACAGAATTTGGAAACATTCTGTGTCGGTTTGTGAGTTATTAGAGGGTGCAGGGAAATCTGGAGTGATCCGAGACCAATACTAGAAAAGCAAACAACTCTACTAGCCTAGATGGACCACCATGAGACCACCTTGCCAATACGTGTCACGATCCGAAAGTACGAAACGTGACCGGCACTTAGATTACGAAGCGTCTAGAGGCGCAACGTAATCTAAGTAAGCCGAAGCCCAGAAATCTAAAACATAAAAAGAAGAAGTAAAAGAGAACATGAAGAAAACAAGTTTAAAAGCATCAGCAAATTTTCCCAAAAAATTTCGGCAGAGTCTCCTCTGTAAAACTGGCCCCAACCGGGTACAAATAAGAATAAATACCTACAAACAATAAAAAGCATCCCCAAACTGGAGCTAGCTCAATGCCAATAGGCGGAAACAACCACTCCAATGCACAATAATATACAACGCCAAAGGGCGAGGCTCAAACTCAAAAGAAAACAAAACCACCAGATATCATAATAATACAAGCACGACTCTAAGGTCGAAACAAATAAATGGTCAAGTAAACTATCAAGTAATACAAGTTTGGTTGATGAAGCTTACTAGATACAAATGAAATAATAAAAATACAACGGCGGTCCAGATACAAATGAACCAACCTACCGTGCAAATCACCTGAATGAAAAGATGTGCCAGCAAGCTGCCAGGAAAACCTGTACATTGAACCTGTAATAAAATTTGGCACAACGGGGGTGAGTTGCCAACTCGTGAGTAGAAGATATCTGCGAAAAAAATCGAATGCACGACGCTATCCTAGGTCATAATAATATACTAATATACTACTAGTCATCAAGTAAGACAGGATAATAAGCTACGTGTAAATACAAATACTCCGTGCTCGTGTCAGTGCCTTATATAATACTATGTCATATGAATGAGTATGCATGCACCATGAATGTAAAGTAACCAATCCTCAAATCTAGATATATCTGTATAAGAAATCTGAAATATCAACGATGAAATCCATGGAGATCCGTGTCAAGCATCGACACAAAACATGTAAATCTCAAGTCTCAATATCTTATAGTCTCAATATCTCGGGCTCCGTCAGTCCGGATCGGCCCATATCATCAAATCTCACGACAACGGTCGGTATCCTCCGGATATCCGCCGCGCCAGACATCACCGGTAGGTAGCCTTTCCCTGCCAGGCTCATCGTCTACAACTTGAACTTCTTGCCCCGGGGTACCATACCGGGCCCACCATGTACCCGAGACGGTTCATCCACTCCTCGAATCGGGTCTCGAAATCCAACAGAAAACATGAAATCTCATGGTGGACGACACATACATCACGAGAAAACCGCATCTTATGTTTTAAAAAGAAAAGAGGGGAGAGAGAGAAGTTTTTTTATATATTCTTGCGGTTTTCCCCAAAATCCAGAAATCTCATAGAAAACCAAAATCCCAAAATCATGAGTAAGTATATGATAAGTGTCGGCATATGCCCATAATACTGCATGATAACATGGAAATGTGAATGCATGAAGTGTCTAAGTAATAAATGCCATGACTAGACTAACATCTGAGAGTAATCATAATGCTATATCGATCTAGCTTTTTGCTGCTTCTTATCAATAAAAGATAATATGATCTAAAGTGTGCATGACATAGCAATTACCGATGATGATGTGTGTGAGCCGGCAAATAAGTGTGCGTGAAAGATACGCATCATCGGTAATGGTGCTGGTGTCCTAACAGGCAAAGTTTTATGCTGATTATAGAAACATACGTATGAACATGTACATTATGGATACGGTATGAATGTAAAGACGGATGTGTAATAACCACTCATCTGATGATATACAAGAACCACTGCCACTATATGACTCGAACCTAAACTAGTGTCTATCTAACCTCCTAAGGAACTAAACCCAAGCAACTAGTCGATAAGAAATAGGAGTACACCTAAAGTCTGAGTCCATATCTCTAATAGTCGGCGATCCAGCCTCAATAGCGTCACGTACGTTGTACGATTTCCTCGAAACAAGAGTGCAGATCAATCATCACATCTATGCCTCGTACGGTAAAATCCATCGTACGGCATCTCAATATCGGGGTATGGGTCATGTATCACCTTCGTGTCTCATCATTCGTATAATATCATCATCAACACATGTCATGATCAAAGTGCTATACTGTAATCGCATACATCAATCATATATCATTGTCAGCATAAATATACATCGTTAATTTATCCTCAGAAATGTCATGTCACATATATCATATTTTGATCAAGTCACATATGTCAAGTCGTGATTAAGTCACTCCTATAAGGTATCGAAATCAAGTTACACCTTTATGATATCGCAATCAAGTTACACTTATATGATGTCGTAATCAAGTCACGCATATATCATATCAGAATTCAATCACATGCTACGGTCCGGGTGCTATTTTAGAGTCCCATGTACCTCAATATCATCACCACCGTTTATTATCTATGTATACCTATTCATTAACTCATTTCCTATTGATCCGCTAATATCATAACACGACCGTAGCCAAGAATCATGGCATCAGCCCAGTTATATTGTTCATTCCCGTGTATCATATCACATCATTGTATCCCATATATGTGTTGTATATATATATACCTACACCTAGTCCTATATATATACACATACACGTATACACCACGTCGAGTTTCAGTGTGTGCGTGTGTGTATCTACCTGAAACCTACGAATCTCTTCCAAGGTATTCATCCTCTGGTATGGTCTTCCTAAATCAGTCTAGTCCAGCCTAGGGTCATTACTAGGGTCCTACTTATTAAGAATCTAGGGTCACAACTGGCTTCCTAATGTCAATAAGTACTATTCCTATTCTATGTTGCGGGGGTGGTAAACGCCATCCACCCGACTTCCCCCCGTAAATATACATCTACTCACGTGGTCCTTGTCTGCCGAAGACGGTGTCGCCATCCTCTTCTTCATCGTCCGCAGTCCACGTGAGGGGTACCTATACGCAAACATAAATAGTATCGTAAACTGAATCACGGACAAAAGTCAAAACGACGCACGGAACGCGCATAGGTTAAAACCTATGTCTCGTTCACGCAAAAGAACCAAATATCGCTCGATATCGGCGTACAAACTCCGATTAACCGAGATAAATATTAACAAACAACTCGTAGTTTAAAACTCATTACTTATAACATAAAACATGATTTAATCCATCGAAACCCTAAAAATCGATCAAATCGTCCGATTTCGTAAAACCCGAAAATGTCAATTTATCGTTTTACTTCAAAACATGATGTTTAAAAGAAACTAATGGTCATAATATTCATTAAATAGCATAACTAGATCATACAAACCACTACTATATTTTTACTACACAAATTTGTATTAATACAAAATTCCTAGTTTGCAACTTTTATCAATTTTCCACATCTTACAAGCAAAATTCCACAATTCCACAACAAAACTTGATTTTGCATGAATTAACTTTTCAAACTAAAATTCATGATGATAATAATATAATGAAACTATAATTTAGATTTTAAACCTCCTTTATTTAAGAATTTCCAAAAACTAGTTAGCAAAATTAGCAATTTTTATCACAATATATCAATTATCAATAAAACTAGTAACTAAATTGAGTTTTTCATTCCACCAACAAGTTAATACCCTCATTAAAACAACAATCTAATGTTACAAACATTAATTGGAATTTATCTCACCAATATATATAATATATAGAAATCTAGTTTGTAAAAAAAAATGGTTTAATTTAAACAATTTCGGATAACAATTTACAATATAACAACCATGCATGATTTTCCATTTCCAAAAGTGTTAAACTAGTTATTATAACCCTAATGAATTAATAAAACCATAACTTGATTTTACAAACCCTAACTTGAATTTAAAAACTTGTAAATAGAATTAATTTAATAAATCTAATTATGCTTAAAAGAAACATCTAATAAAAATAAATCAAAAGAAAAAGATTTATACCTCCACAACATGAAATCCAAACATGAAAATGAGCCTCCAAAATGAGTGCTTTACATCTCCAAAATCCATGTAAATATGAGCAAAGAATAAAGGGTAGGAATTTATTAGGATATTTGTGGATTTTTTTATTGAATTTTAATGAATTTTTGATGGTTTTTTTGTAATAAAATAAAGTGGCAAAAAGAGGGGGCTGCCAAGATGAGGAAGCCGGCCACATTAGGGAGGTGAGGGAGAGAAAGAAAGAGTGAAGAATGATGTTGTAACGTTTTAAAAATAATTAAATAAAAAATTAAATGAATAAAATTGTTTAAGTAAATTTTATGATTTTCGGTAAAGCAAAATGTATTTTTCGTAAAACCAAACCGCAATTGTTTTTCATTATAAATTCAAAAATACCTATTTAATTATGTAATTACTAGTAAATAGTGTTTATTTAGCCACTTATAAATTTTTAGTTTAATAAAATATTTTTCGTAAATTAATTATTTTAAATATTAACATAAGCTTTATTTTTACACTAAATTAGTGTAAATTACAAATTTAAATGGTTTTAATTTGCAAAAATGAACCATGGCATATTAGAAATTAGTGTGTATCATGCAATATTTATTTGCAAATTTTTCCTATTTTCTAGAGCTTTCTTGAGTTGCTATAGTAAAGAAATAAATAAATAAATAAATAAAGCATGAAAAGACTTTTATTGATGTTTCTTCTCTTGAAACTTCTACACACTTTTCCCACTCTCTTCTTTCGATCCCTCACCTCTCTAGGGCCGGCCACAACCCCCCATGGCTGCCCCCCCCCCCAATTTCCCACATCATTTTTATTCAAAATTCATCAAAAACACATCAAAAATTCAATTAAAATTCCACAAAATCCTATTTATTCCATACTCTTTATTCCTTGCTCATTTTTATATGAAATTTGGAGATGGAAAGCATGCATTTTGGAGGCTCATTTCTTGTTTGGATTTCACATTTTGAAGGTATAATTTTCTTTCTTTTGACTTATTGTTATTAGATGTTCATATTAAGCTTAATTAGATTTAATGAATTAATTCTATGTTCTTTTTTTTAAAATGCAAGCTAGGGTTCTAAATTCAAGTTATGATTTTTAATAATTAATTAGGGTTATAGTAGTTAGTTTACCACTTTTAGTATTAGGAAATCTTGCATGGTTATTAACAAATTGTTATTCAAAAATTGTTTTAAATTAGGAATTTAGTTAACTAGGTTTTTGCAAAATGTGGTTGTGGTTAATATAAAATTATAATTTGGGTTGTTATCATTGGATTATAGTTTTAGTGGAAATATTAGCATGTTAATGGAAAGAAAAACTTAGTTTGATTGCTAGTTTCTATGGTTAATTGATAAATTGTGATAAAAATTGCTAATTTTGTAAACTAGATTTTAGAAATTCCTATATAAATGAGATTAAAAATATAATTATGGTTTCATTATATCATTATCATCATGAATTGTGGTTTAAGTCATTAATTTATGCAAAATCATGTTTTGTGGTGGAATTGTGGTATTTTGCTTGAAAAATGTTGAAAATTGTTAAATGGTGCAAACTAGAAATTTCAAATTTATACAAGTTTGTGTAATAAAAATATAGTAATAGTTTGTATAGTTTAGTTATGCTATTTAATGAGTTTTATGACCATTGGTTTCATTTAAATGTTATGTTTTGATGAAAAACGGTAAACTGGCATTTTCGGGTTTTGCGAAATTGGACGGTTTGATAGATTTTCGGGTTTCGATGGATTTAATCATGTTTTATAGTATAAGTAATGTGTTTTAAAACTACAAGTTGTTTGTTGATGTTATTTCGATCCATCGGAGTTTGTACGCCGATATCGAGCGGTATTTGGTTCTTTTGCGTGGACGGGACATAGGTTTTAACCTATGCTTGTTCCTTTAGATCGTTTGACTTTTGTATGTGATTCGGTTTACGTTGCTATTTATATGTTTGCGTTTAGGTACCCCTCACGTGGACTGTGGGCGATGAAGAGGAGGATGGAAACACCGTCTTTGGCAGACATGGACCAGGTGAGTAGATGTATATCTATGGGGAGAAGTCGGGTGGATGGCGTTTAGCACCCCCGCAACGTAGAATAGAAATAGTGCTTATTTAAATTAGGAAACCAGATGTGACCCTAGATTCTTAATCAGTAGGACCCTAGTATTGACCCTAGGCTGGACTAGACTGATTTAGGAAAACCATATCAGAGGATGAGTACCTTGGAAGAGGTTCGTAGGTTTCAGGTAGAAACATACACACTCACACAATGAAACACGACATGGTGTATACGTGCATGTGTATATATATATATATAGGACGAGGTATAGGTATATATATATATATATATATACAACACGTATATGGGATACATTGATGTGATATGATATCCGAGATATGATGAAACAATGTAAGTGGGCTTGATGCCGTGATTCTTGACTATACAGTCATATTAAAGTGTTAGCGGATCATTAGAGAATGAGATAATGAACATGAATATATAAATTATAAAGAATGGTGGTGATATTGATGTACATGGGACACTAGAATAGTACCCGGACTGTAACTTGTGACTGATCACGATATGATATATGTATAACTTGATTACGACATTATATTGGTGTGACCTGATGCCGATATCGTATAAGTATGACTTAATCACAATATGATACATATGACATGATATTTCTGAGGATAAACTAATGATGCTTATCATGATGGCAATGATATATGATTGATGTATGCGATCACAGTTTAGCACCATGATCATGAGATGTGTTGATGATGACATTATACGAATGAGGAGACACCTAGGAGATACTTGACCGTACTCAGATATTGGGATGCCGTACGATGGATTTTACCGTACGAGGCTTAGATTTGATGATTGATCCGCACTTTTGATTCGAGGAAGCCGTACTACGTACGTGACGCTATTGAGGCGGGATGGCCGACTATTAGAGATATTGATTCAGACCTTAGGTAGACTCTAGTTTCTTACTGACTAGTCTATTAAGTTTAGTTCCTTAGGATGTTAGATGGACACTGGTTTAGGTTCGACTCACATAGTGGTAGTTGTACTCGTATATCGCAGAGAAGTGGATAATGCACATCTGTCTTGCATTCATATTGTAATCATCATGGTGCATGTTCTTTTATATGTTGCTATAATCAGTATAAACTTTACCTGTTAGGACACCAGCACTATTACCGATGATGCGCATATTCCACGCACACTTATTTGCCGGCTCACACACATCATCATCGGTAATTGCTATGTCACGTACACTTTAGATCATATTGACTTTTATGGATAGAATCAGTTAACAACTAGACCGCTATAATATTGTGATTATTCTCTGACATTAGTACGGACATGATATTTATTGCTTAGACATTCATGCATTCATATTTTCATGTTATCATGCAGTATTATGGGCATATGCCGACACTTATCATATACTTACTCATGATTTTGAGATTTGGATTTCTATGAGATTTCTGGATTTTTAGGGAAAACCGCAAAAATATATAAAAACTTCTCTCTCTCTCTCCTCTTCTCTTTTTAAAATAAGATGCGGTTTTCTCATGATGTATGTGTCGTCCACCATGAGATTTCTTGTTTTCTGTTGGATTTCGAGACCCGATTCGAGGAGTGGATGAACCGTCTCGGGTACATGGTGGGCCCGGTATGGTACCCCGGGGCAAGAAGATCGAGTTGTAGACGATGAGCCTGGAAGGGGAAGACTACCTACCGGTGATGTCTGGCGCGGCGGATATCCGGAGGATACCGACCGTTGTCGTGAGATTTGATGATATGGGCCGATCCGGACAGACGGAGCCTGACATATTGAGACTTGAGATTACATGTGTTGTGTCGATGCTTGACACGGATTTCCATGGATTTCATTGTTATGATTCAGATGCTTATACACACTTTACTATGATAACAGCTAAAGATTTCTTATACAGATATACCTGGATTTCAGGATTTGTTTATTTTACATTCGTGGTGCATGCATATCCATTCATATGACATAGTACTATATGAGGCACTGACACGACACGGAGTATTTGCACTTACACGTAGTATTACCCTGCTATTACTAGATGATTGAGATATAGTAGTGTATTATTATGACCTAGGATAGCGTCGTGCATTCGATTTCTTTTCGTAGATGTCTTCTACTCACGAGTTGGCAACTCACCCCCGTTGTGCCAAATTCTTTACAGGTTCGATGTACAGGTTTCCGTGGCAGCTTGTTGGCACATCTTTTCTTCAGGGTGATTTGCACGGTAGGTTGGTTCACTTGTATCCGAACCACCATTGTACGTTTATTCATTCATTTGTATCTAGTAAGCTCCATCAACCATATTTGTATTACTTGATAAGTTTATTGGGCCAGACTTTTATTTCGACCTTAGAGTCGCGCATGTATTATTCTGATCTGGTGGTTTTGTTTTCTTTTGAGTTTTGAGCCTCGCCCTTTGGCGTTGTATATTATTGTGTCTGTTGTGGTTGTTTCCGCCTATTGGCGTTGATGCTAGCTCCCGTTTGGGGATGCTTTTTATTGTTTATGTATATTATACTTGTTGTACCCGTTTGGGGGCCAGTTTTTACAAAGGAGACTCTGCCGAAATTTTTGGTAAAATTTGCTGATGTTTTTATACTTATTTTCTTTTACTGCTTCTTCTTCTTTTTCATGGTTTAGATTTCTGGGCTTTGGCTTACTTAGGTTACGTGGCGCCTCTAGACGCTTCGTAATCTAAGTGCCGGTCACGTTCCGTACTTTCGGGTCGTGACAAAGTTAGTATCAGAGCGCTAGGTTTAACCTTGTATAAGTCTAGGTGACCCTTCGTTGATGGAGTAGGCGATTTAGGTAGAGTAACGTACCGTGGGTATGGTCCGCGGCATACTTACGATACGCTACTCTGCTTAAGGAGCCTTAGGATGTACATTGTTTGCACCGTATTTCATTCGTTCCTTTGATCTGTCTTCGTCGATGTCGGATGGTGGTTTTTGTTACCACGGGCAGAGGGAGCTGCGGCTCGAATGCGATAACCATTAGAGTATTGGTTATTATTGAGGATTGAAGCATTGTTTAGCGTGCGGATGAAGGGTATTCACATGCCGTCCGGATGAAGTTAAAAGGTTCGAACGATTATCAGAAAACCATTTTCCCAAGTTTAAAGTATTCGGAAGAACATGCAGGTATTTCGATGGACCCTCTAGAAGAATGAAACCCTAACTCGACATAATGACCACGAGAACGCCCTTGAACCTTAGGGTTTACGGCAGTTCCGCGGTGCCATTAGTGAGGCTTGGGTTTGCCCTTCTACGGCTGGATCATCGATGCTGGGGTATGTACCGGATATTTTTAAACTGTACTTGAGTGTTGAGCTCTCGGGGAATTATGGGATTTTGATGGATCGATCGAAAAGTTTAATGTAGTCCGGATATCAAGTGAAGGGATCGGCTATGTGGGAGGCTCTAGACATGAGTATTGCCGTTGGTAGCGCAGTCAGCACACCTATGAAAGAACGAGTTCGAAGAAGTCGACATCAGAGGAAAGAGGCGCACATTGACGATAGTGTTTACGATTGTGATTTAGTGATTTGAATTTTCTATTTTCGTTGATTGGATTTTTGTATTTTGAGGACTTTGTTCTACGATTGGTATTTCCTGTGTGTACCTTCATTCTATCTGTGTTTCACATATCAGTTGTATTGATGTTGCTTAGTATACACCCAGTACACTTGATTTGGTTTGATATATTTTGATATTTTTTTTATTATTTGATTTCGTGGGTTACACATGATTTTGATATATGCTTCGACCTAGTTTTTATCCATTTTCGTATTGTGATTTCGATTCTGATATTCGATGTATGTTTTCGTGCACCATGTGCACCTGATTAGGATTCTTGCGCATACTTGGCGCACTTGATGCGATTTTGTGTACATCAGATGCACTAAATCGGGGTTTTGTGCAGATTAGATGCACCTGATATTGAGTCGTGCACGCCCGTTGCACTTGACAAATGTTTTTGGTGCACACCTGTTGCACTTAGTTTTGTTTTTGTGTGTATTCATGGTATCTTTAGTTGGTTTCGATTTCAGTGCGCACCGGACGCACATGATATTTTTATGATGTGATTGGGATTGATTTCAGTTTGAGCAGTATGTTTTCATAGTCATTATTATTTGATTTAGTAACCAGGCGGGACGTGTATGTTAAATAAAAGATATATATATATATAGTTATTTTTTTAAAAATTAAACGTCCGCTACTTATGCCGTGACACATGCATTGCACGGCGATTTTCAAGAGGGGTTTTTGTATGCTTCTTTATTATGATGATTCGGCGATTTTACTAGGATACGAACTATATATAAGTTATAGATTGATGTATATTATGATGGTTTTCAATTGAGTTTTGAAATTTTATTCTCGCCATAACTCCGATGATTGCGTAATACTTGACGGAGTTGATTTTTTTTATGTATTGATGATTTCGGAGCCCCGACGATTTGAGTGTTTGCTAAATGTTTTAATATTTGGAGGGGGAGTTTTAATTTAAATTCGGGGACCGAATTTCTAAAAGGGGGGAAGATTGTAACGTTTTAAAAATAATTAAATAAATAATTAAATGAATAAAAAATTTTAAGTAAATTTTATGATTTTCGGTAAAGCAAAATGTATTTTTCGTAAAACCAAACCGCAATTGTTTTTCATTATAAATTCAAAAATACCTATTTAATTATGTAATTACTAGTAAATAGTGTTTATTTAGCCACTTATAAATTTTTAGTTTAATAAAATATTTTTCCTAAATTAATTATTTTAAATATTAACATAAGCTTTATTTTTACACTAAATTAGTGTAAATTACAAATTTAAATGGTTTTAATTTGCAAAAATGAACCATGGCATATTAGAAATTAGTGTGTATCATGCAAAATTTATTTGAAAATTTTTCCTATTTTCTAGAGCTTTCTTGAGTTGCTATAGTAAAGAAATAAATAAATAAATAAATAAATAAAGCATGAAAAGACTTTTATTGATGTTTCTTCTCTTGAAACTTCTACACACTTTTCCCACTCTCTTCTTTCTCTCCCTCACCTCTCTAGGGCCGGACACAACCCCCCATGGCTGCCCCCCCATTTCCCACATCATTTTTATTCAAAATTCATCAAAAACACATCAAAAATTCAATTAAAATTCCACAAAATCCTATTTATTCCATACTCTTTATTCCTTGCTCATTTTTATATGAAATTTGGAGATGGAAAGCATGAATTTTGGAGGCTCATTTCTTGTTTGGATTTCACATTTTGAAGGTATAATTTTCTTTCTTTTGACTTACAGTTATTAGATGTTCATATTAAGCTTAATTAGATTTAATGAATTAATTCTATGTTCTTTTTTTTAAAATGCAAGCTAGGGTTCTAAATTCAAGTTATGATTTTTAATAATTAATTAGGGTTATAGCAGTTAGTTTAACACTTTTAGTATTAGGAAATCTTGCATGGTTATTGTTTAACAAATTGTTATTCAAAAATTGTTTTAAATTAGGAATTTAGTTAACTAGGTTTTTGCAAAATGTGGTTGTGGTTAATATAAAATTCTAATTTGGGTTGTTATCATTGGATTATAGTTTTAGTGGAAATATTAGCATGTTAATGGAAAGAAAAACTTAGCTTGATTTCTAGTTTCTATGGTTAATTGATAAATTGTGATAAAAATTGCTAATTTTGTAAACTAGATTTTAGAAATTCCTATATAAATGAGATTAAAAATATAATTATGGTTTCATTATATCATTATCATCATGAATTGTGGTTTAAGTCATTAATTTATGCAAAATCATGTTTTGTGGTGGAATTGTGGTATTTTGCTAGAAAAATGTTGAAAATTGTTAAAGGGTGCAAACTAGAAATTTCAAATTTATACAAGTTTGTGTAATAAAAATATAGTAATAGTTTGTATAGTTTAGTTATGCTATTTAATGAGTTTTATGACCATTGGTTTCATTTAAATGTTAAGTTTTGATGAAAAACGGTAAACTGGCATTTTCGGGTTTTGCGAAATTGGACGGTTTGATAGATTTTCGGGTTTCGATGGATTTAATCATGTTTTATAGTATAAGTAATGTGTTTTAAAACTACAAGTTGTTTGTTGATGTTATTTCGATCCATCGGAGTTTGTACGCCGATATCGAGCGGTATTTGGTTCTTTTGCGTGGACGGGACATAGGTTTTAACCTATGCTTGTTCCTTTAGATCGTTTGACTTTTGTATGTGATTCGGTTTACGATGATATTTATATGTTTGCGTTTAGGTACCCCTCACGTGGACTGCGGGCGATGAAGAGGAGGATGGCGACACCATCTTCGGCAGACATGGACCAGGTCAGTAGATGTCTATCTACGGGGAGAAGTCGGGTGGATGGCGTTTAGCACCCCCGCAACGTAGAATAGGAATAGTGCTTATTGACATTAGGAAACCAGATGTGACCCTAGATTCTTAATCGGTAGGACCGTAGTATTGACCCTGGGCTGGACTAGACTGATTTAGGAAAACCATATCAGAGGATGAGTACCTTGGAAGAGGTTCGTAGGTTTCAGGTAGAAACATACACACTCACACACTGAAACACGACATGGTGTATACGTGCATGTGTATATATATATATAGGACGAGGTATAGGTATATATATATATATACAACACGTATATGGGATACACTGATGTGATATGATATCCGAGATATGATGAAACAATGTAACTGGGCTTGATGCCGTGATTCTTGACTATACAGTCATATTAAAGTGTTAGCGGATCATTAGAGAATGAGATAATGAACATGAATATATAAATTATAAAGAATGGTGGTGATATTGATGTACATGGGACGCTAGAATAGTACCCGAACTGTAACTTGTGACTGATCACGATATGATATATGTATAACTTGATTACGACATTATATTGGTGTGACCTGATGCCGATATCATATAAGTATGACTTAATCACAATATGATACATATGACATGATATTTCTGAGGATAAACTAATGATGCTTATCATGATGGCAATGATATATGATTGATGTATGCGATCACAGTTTAGCACCTTGATCATGAGATGTGTTGATGATGACATTATACGAATGAGGAGACACCTAGGAGATACTTGACCGTACCCCGATATTGGGATGCCGTACGATGGATTTTACCGTACGAGGCTTAGATTTGATGATTGATCCGCACTTTTGATTCGAGGAAGCCGTACTACGTACGTGACGCTATTGAGGCGGGATGGCCGACTATTAGAGATATTGATTCAGACCTTAGGTAGACTCTAGTTTCTTACTGACTAGTCTATTAGGTTTAGTTCCTTAGGATGTTAGATGGACACTGGTTTATGTTCGACTCACATAGTGGTAGTTGTACTCGTATATCGCAGAGAAGTGGATAATGCACATCTGTCTTGCATTCATATTGTAATCATCATGGTGCATGTTCTTTTATATGTTGCTATAATCAGTATAAACTTTACCTGTTAGGAACCAGCACTATTACCGATGATGCGCATATTCCACGCACACTTATTTGCCGGCTCACACACATCATCATCGGTAATTGCTATGTCACGTACACTTTAGATCATATTGACTTTTATGGATAGAATCAGTTAACAACTAGACCGCTATAATATTGTGATTATTCTCTGACATTAGTACGGACATGATATTTATTGCTTAGACATTCATGCATTCATATTTTCATGTTATCATGCAGTATTATAGGCATATGCCGACACTTATCATATACTTACTCATGATTTTGAGATTTGGATTTCTATGAGATTTCTGGATTTTTGGGGAAAACCGCAAAAATATATAAAAACTTCTCTCTCTCTCCTCTTCTCTTTTTAAAATAAGATGCGGTTTTCTCGTGATGTATGTGTCGTCCACCATGAGATTTCATGTTTTCTGTTGGATTTCGAGACCCGATTCGAGGAGTGGATGAACCGTCTCGGGTACATTGTGGGCCCGGTATGGTACCCCGGGGCAAGAAGATCGAGTTGTAGACGATGAGCCTGGCAGGGGAAGACTACCTACCGGTGATGTCTGGCACGGCGGATATCCGGAGGATACCGACCGTTGTCATGAGATTTGATAATATGGGCCGATCCGGACTGACGGAGCCCGACATATTGAGACTTGAGATTACATGTGTTGTGTCGATGCTTGACACGGATTTCCATGGATTTCATTGTTGAGATTTCAGATGCTTATACACACTTTACTATGATAACAGCTAAAGATTTCTTATACAGATATACCTGGATTTCAGGATTTGTTTATTTTACATTCGTGGTGCATGCATATCCATTCATATGACATAGTACTATATGAGGCACTGACACGACACGGAGTATTTGCACTTACACGTAGTATTACCCTGCTATTACTAGATGATTGAGATATAGTAGTGTATTATTATGACCTAGGATAGCGTCGTGCATTCGATTTCTTTTCGCAGATGTCTTCTACTCACGAGTTGGCAACTCACCCCCGTTGTGCCAAATTCTTTACAGGTTTGATGTACAGGTTTCCGTGGCAGCTTGTTGGCACATCTTTTCTTCAGGGTGATTTGCACGGTAGGTTGGTTCACTTGTATCCGAACCACCATTGTACGTGTAGGGTGTTTTTCGTCACCCCAGTGAGATGGGAATACGCGCGCGCTTGTCAGGCGTATACTACAGATTCCCCCTGCCTAGGGTAGGCGGGGGGTTTAATGATTGTGGGGATCCGAATCTCCGGCAGCCGCGGACTAAGCTGCCGTTAATTACCCCTCGCCTTTGGGGCGGGGGAACCTCCGATTAACGGGTTAAACTGGTCATGCGAACTCAATGTGCAGTGTACGTGTGTTTTGTTTTGAAAGGGGGGTTTTGGATATATCGGGAGCCACGCAGAGTTTTTACGGGGGTCCCGCTACCCGGATAGCGGGCTGGGGGTCAAGGGGGCTAGCAGCCCCCTTGCGGGGTTCGGGGCAGCGCCCCGGCCCGAAAATTTTTTGGAGGGGGAGAATGTTGCGGAGTATGTGTATGTGTACATTTGTATACAAATGTATATATATACATATATATATAAATAAAGGGAAAGGGCATCCAAAGGATGCGTGGGGAAGCACCTTGGGCGCTGTGCGCGCAGGTGCTGTGCGCTCAGGCGCAAGCGCGCCACGTGTCGGCACGTGGGCGCTTTGCGCATGAGCGCTGCGCGCAGGTGCGCAAGCGCGCGCGCGCCACGTGTCGGCACGCGGGCGCTTTGCGCACTTGCGCAAGCGCGCAGGTGCGCAAACGCGCGCGCGCGCCACGTGTCGGCACGCGGGCGCTTTGCGCACTTGCGCAAGAGCGCAGGTGCGCAAGCGCGCGCGCCACGTGTCGTCACGTGGGCGCTTTGCGCACTTGCGCTGCGCGCTGGAGAGGACAAGAGGCTTTTAGCCTGAAAAAAAGATTTCTCAAAGAGAAATCAGAGAGGAGTCGGGCTCCTGAATGTGTTCTGGGTTTAATGGGAGTGGTTCTTCTTCTTCCTCCTGTTGCTTGCTGGATCTTGAAGATCAAGAGATGTGAAATCTCAAAATCTCTCCTTTTTAAGATCTGATGACAGATCCAAGTTCCACTTTGTGGGTTTTGTGGTGGAAAACTATTTAGTTTTGAAAAAGGAAGAGTAAAACTCTTGATTTAATTCAAAAGAAAGAGGAAGGTTTTTGGAATCTTGGAGAAGGAGCAGGAGGCACAAAGAACCCTAGTTTTTGGGGGAATGAAAAGTTGTTCTTTTTTATTCATCATGTTGCCTTTTATAGGCTTACATATTTACATATAGCCCCTTGGGCTTTACAAAAATGGCATTTTAGCCATCCCATGGCTCATGTGCCATTTCATTTTTGCACATAAGCCACGGGCTTACAAAATATTGGCTTTATGCCTATTTTGCATACATTCATGTATAAAAAATTACATAAAAATTATTTATTACATGATTGTGTTGTTGGCATGGGGAGGCTGGCCGCGGGCTTGACTTGGGCATGGGACCACTTGACCTGGGCTTGGGCCCACATAGCTTGGGGGTTGACTTTGACTTTGACTCGGTCAACCGGGGTGTAAATTTTTACCCCAACAAAGTGCCTCCCATCAATAAATGCACACAGCATATATGGGTCGTGTTCATGAAATTGATGGATCTTCTTTCACGTGGAGGCGACTTGCTTTGGTTCCCACTTTTTGGGACGCACTGCCCTTTTTACGACATGGACGGTCGACGCTTGACGCGTCTCCGAGACGGAGTGTACGTGGTAGACGTTTCCCTGACCCGGAGTGATTTGGTTCCCGATTTGTGGGGAGCTTGCACTGCCTGTTTTACGACATGGACGGTCGACGCTTAACGCGTCTCCGAGACGGAGTGTCCGTGGTAGACGTTTCCCTGGCCCGGAGCGATCTGGTTCCTGCTTTGTAGGAAGCCTGCACTGCCCTTTTTGCGACATGGACGGTCGACGCTTAACGCGTCTCCGAGACGGAGTGTCCGTGGTAGACGTTTCCCTGGCCCGGAGCGATCTGGTTCCTGCTTTGTAGGAAGCCTGCACTGCCCTTTTTGCGACATGGACGGTCGACGCTTAACGCGTCTCCGAGACGGAGTGTCCGTGGTAGACGTTTCCCTGGCCCGGAGCGATCTGGTTCCTGCTTTGTAGGAAGCCTGCACTGGCCTTTTTGCGACATAGACGGTCGACGCTTAACGCGTCTCCGAGACGGAGTGTCCGTGGTAGACGTTTCCCTGGCCCGGAGCGATCTGGTTCCTGCTTTGTAGGAAGCCTGCACTGCCCTTTTTGCGACATGGACGGCCGACGCCCTGTTACGAAGCGATTTGGGTTCCCAATTTGCGGGAGCCTGCACTGCCCTTTTTGCGACATAGACGGTCGACGCCCTGATCCAGAGCGATTTGGGTTCCCAATTTGCGGGAGCCTGCACTGCCCTTTTTGCGACATAGACGGTCGACGCCCTGTTACGAAGCGATTTGGGTTCCCAATTTGCGGGAGCCTGCACTGCCCTTTTTGCGACATAGACGGTCGACGCTCTGATCCGGAGCGATTTGGGTTCCCAATTTGCGGGAGCCTGCACTGCCCTTTTTGCGACATAGACGGTCGACGCTCTGTTACGAAGCGATTTGGGTTCCCAATTTGCGGGAGCCTGCACTGCCCTTTTTGCGACATAGACGGTCGACGCTCTGATCCGGAGCGATTTGGGTTCCCAATTTGCGGGAGCCTGCACTGCCCTTTTTGCGACATAGACGGTCGACGCTCTGTTACGAAGCGATTTGGGTTCCCAATTTGCGGGAGCCTGCACTGCCCTTTTTGCGACATAGACGGTCGACGCTCTGATCCGGAGCGATTTGGGTTCCCAATTTGCGGGAGCCTGCACTGCCCTTTTTGCGACATAGACGGTCGACGCTTAGTTACGAAGCGATTTGGGTTCCCAATTTGCGGGAGCCTGCACTGCCCTTTTTGCGACATAGACGGTCGACGCTCTGATCCGAAGCGATTTGGTAGACGTGTCCCCGGCACGAAGTGTCGCTGGTCGACGTTTCCCCGAGGCGGAGTGTCTGCTGTAAGACGTTTCCACGAGACGGAGTGCCTGCTGTAGGACGTTTCCCCGAGACGGAGTGCCTGTGGTAGGACGTATCCCCGAGACGGAGTGCCTGTGGTAGGACGTTTCCCCGAGACGGAGTGCCTGTGGTAGGACGTGTCCCCGAGACGGAGTGTCTGTTGTAGGACGTATCCCCGAGACGGAGTGCCTGTTGTAGGACGTTTCCCCGAGACGGAGTGCCTGTGGTAGGACGTATCCCCGAGACGGAGTGCCTGTGGTAGGATGTTTCCCCGAGACGGGGTGCCTGTGGTAGGACGTGTCCCCGAGACGGAGTGTCTGTTGTAGGACGTATCCCCGAGATGGAGTGCCTGTTGTAGGACGTTTCCCCGAGACGGAGTGCCTGTGGTAGGACGTATCCCCGAGACGGAGTGCCTGTTGTAGGACGTTTCCCCGAGACGGAGTGCCTGTGGTTGACGCAGAGGTCGATGTTGGAATTAGTTGGTTTGATTTGTTTGATTTGAGTTGACATTAGCATCGCTATACTGGAATATGGTACCAGGAGCGAATCATCATCTGTCTTTGAGAGGATTTGGGAATTGGGGTTTCTGTTTGGCATCTGCATTGCTGCACTGGAATAATGCCAGGAGCAACTCATCATGTACCCAGAGAGGATTCGGATTTGGTTTGTTTGGCATCTGCATTGCTGCACTGGAATAATGCCAGGAGCAACTCATCATGTGCCCAAAGAGGAATTGGATTTGGTTTGTTTGGCATCTGTATTGCTGCACTGGAATAATGCCAGGAGCAACTCATCATGTGCCCGGGGAGGATTTGAATTTGGTTTTTGTTTGGCATCTGCATTGCTGCACTGGAATAATGCCAGGAGCAACTCATCATGTGCCCGGGAGGATTTGAATTTGGTTTTTGTTTGGCATCTGCATTGCTGCACTGGAATAATGCCAGGAGCAACTCATCATGTGCCCGGGGAGGATTTGAATTTGGTTTTTGTTTGGCATCTGCATTGCTGCACTGGAATAATGCCAGGAGCAACTCATCATGTGCCCGGGGAGGATTTGAATTTGGTTTTTGTTTGGCATCTGCATTGCTGCACTGGAATAATGCCAGGAGCAACTCATCATGTGCCCGGGAGGACTTGGGTTTGGTTTTTGTTTGGCATCTGCATTGCTGCACTGGAATAATGCCAGGAGCAACTCATCATGTGCCCGGGAGGACTTGAATTTGGTTTTTGTTTGGCATCTGCATTGCTGCACTGGAATAATGCCAGGAGCAACTCATCATGTGCCCCGGGAGGACTTGGGAGAGATTGGGATCGTTTTACGCCCGTGGATTGTATACGGTTTTGCAGGATGTATGATCCAGACCGTAGGGCCATAAAAATTTTAGGGCTTTGTTGGCGTCTGCATCGCTGCACCGGAATATGGTACCAGGAGCAACTCATCATTCGCCGTTTGGGGATTGGAATTTGGAATTTGGTTGGCGTCTGCATCGCTGCACTGGAATATGGTACCAGGAGCGACTCATCATTCGCCACTTGGGGATTGGGGAGCGATTGCTTAGGAGACAGGTTTGGATCCCTATCACCTAAGACTTTTCAATTTTATGGGCCGTGAGGGTCCCATAAAGGTATTTTCTCCCTGCGAGTCGTAAGGATCCTGCAGGTGTGTTTTCTCCTTAAGAGTCGTGAGGACTCCTAAGTGTGTTTTTCCTTGGTGAGTCGTAAGGATCTCACGAAGGTTTGTTCTCCTCATGCATCGTGAGGACACATGAGTGGGTCTTTCCAATGAAGCGTAATTCCAAAGGCGGAGACCAGCCGCGTAACTGGTGGTTGCGGTGGGGCATGGGTATGCTGAGAATCATTTGAGCCCGTGGATTGTATACGGTAGTCAATTTGGGGACTGGCCGTAGGGCTGGAAGAATTTTGGGAAATTGGATTTTTGTTTGGCTTCTGCATTGCTGCATTGGAATAATGCCAGGAGCAACTCATCATCCGCCCTTGTTTTTTTTTTTGTTGTTTTTTTTATTTTTTATTTTACCGCGATTGCTCTATCATTTAAGCTTTTCTTATCGCGAAGGTCGCGATTGCCCTATCATTTCGGCTATTTATTCGCGGTTTCCCCATCATTTCGGCTTTATTTTCATTTTTATTTTTACTCGCTGATTTTTATTGCGAGTTGCCCCATCATTTCGGCTTTTCTTTATTTCTCTTTTATTTACACATTTTTTTTTGTTTACATTTTTTTTTTTACATTCCCCAGTTTAACGACTTAGAGGTCGATTGTTTCCAGTTTAACGACGTGGTGGTCCTTTGTTTCCAGTTTAAAGACTTAGGGGTCTACTGTTTCCAGTTTAACGACGTAGGGGTCATCTGTTTCCAGTTTAAAGACGTAGAGGTCGTCTGTTTCCAGTTTAACGACGTAGTGGTCACCTGTTTCCAGTTTAACGACTTGGAGGTCGTCTGTTTCCAGTTTAAAGACGTAGAGGTCGTCTGTTTCCAGTTTAAAGACGTAGAGGTCGTCTGTTTCCAGTTTAACGACTTGGAGGTCATCTGTTTCCAGTTTAAAGACGTAGAGGTCATCTGTTTCCAGTTTAAAGACTTGGAGGTCATCTGTTTCCAGTTTAACGACTTGGAGGTCATAGTTTCCAGTTTAACCACTTGGAGGTCATCTGTTTCCAGTTTAACGACGTAGAGGTCATCTGTTTCCAGTTTAACGACGTGGAGGTCAGAGAAGATACCTGATCGGGCAGTTGTCGGGGGTACCGCTGGAGTTTGCCCGAGATGCCTTATTACTTTGTCGGAGTTGATGGCCTTGCCCCCAGCTGTGGCCAAGAAAAATCGTTCAAATACCGACTTGCATCGAATATGGCAATTGGAAATTGTTAACCTGCAAATAGAAACATTATTTCAGTATAGGCAATCGATATGTATATTGATTGAGTTCGCATGAACATTTAACCCGAAATATGGGAGGAGAGATGGTCCCACCGGGCGTGCCAGAATCTGTAGGGTGTTTTTGTCACCCCAGTGAGATGGGAATACGCGCGCGCTTGTCAGGTGTATACTACAGATTCCCCTTGCCTAGGGTAGGCGGGGGTTTAATGATTGTGGGGATCCGAATCTCCGGCAGCCGCGGACTAAGCAGCCGTTAATTACCCCTCGCCTTTGGGGCGGGGGAACCTCCGATTAACGGGTTAAACTGGTCATGCGAACTCAATGTGCAGTGTACGTGTGTTTTGTTTTGAAAGGGGGGTTTTGGATATATCGGGAGCCACGCAGAGTTTTTACGGGGGTCCCGCTACCCGGATAGCGGGCTGGGGGTCAAGGGGGCTAGCAGCCCCCTTGCGGGGTTCGGGGCAGCGCCCCGGCCCGAAAATTTTTTGGAGGGGGAGAATGTTGCGGAGTATGTGTATGTGTACATTTGTATACAAATGTATATATATACATATATATATAAATAAAGGGAAAGGGCATCCAAAGGATGCGTGGGGAAGCACCTTGGGCGCTGTGCGCGCAGGTGCTGTGCGCTCAGGCGCAAGCGCGCCACGTGTCGGCACGTGGGCGCTTTGCGCATGAGCGCTGCGCGCAGGTGCGCAAGCGCGCGCGCGCCACGTGTCGGCACGCGGGCGCTTTGCGCACTTGCGCAAGCGCGCAGGTGCGCAAGCGCGCGCGCCACGTGTCGGCACGCGGGCGCTTTGCGCACTTGCGCAAGCGCGCAGGTGCGCAAACGCGCGCGCGCGCCACGTGTCGGCACGCGGGCGCTTTGCGCACTTGCGCAAGAGCGCAGGTGCGCAAGCGCGCGCGCCACGTGTCGTCACGTGGGCGCTTTGCGCACTTGCGCAAGAGCTGGAGAGGACAAGAGGCTTTTAGCCTGAAAAAAAGATTTCTCAAAGAGAAATCAGAGAGGAGTCGGGCTCCTGAATGTGTTCTGGGTTTAATGGGAGTGGTTCTTCTTCTTCCTCCTGTTGCTTGCTGGATCTTGAAGATCAAGAGATGTGAAATCTCAAAATCTCTCCTTTTTAAGATCTGATGACAGATCCAAGTCCCCCTTTGTGGGTTTTGTGGTGGAAAACTATTTAGTTTTGAAAAAGGAAGAGTAAAACTCTTGATTTAATTCAAAAGAAAGAGGAAGGTTTTTGGAACCTTGGAGAAGGAGCAGGAGGCACAAAGAACCCTAGTTTTTGGGGGAATGAAAAGTTGTTCTTTTTTATTCATCATGTTGCCTTTTATAGGCTTACATATTTACATATAGCCCCTTGGGCTTTACAAAAATGGCATTTTAGCCATCCCATGGCTCATGTGCCATTTCATTTTTGCACATAAGCCACGGGCTTACAAAATATTGGCTTTATGCCCATTTTGCATACATTCATGTATAAAAAATTACATAAAAATTATTTATTACATGATTGTGTTGTTGGCATGGGGAGGCTGGCCGCGGGCTTGACTTGGGCATGGGACCACTTGACCTGGGCTTGGGCCCACATAGCTTGGGGGTTGACTTTGACTTTGACTCGGTCAACCGGGGTGTAAATTTTTACCCCAACAAAGTGTTTATTCATTCATTTGTACCTAGTAAGCTCCATCAACCATATTTGTATTACTTGATAAGTTTATTGGGCCAGACTTTTATTTCGACCTTAGAGTCGCGCATGTATTATTCTGATCTGGTGGTTTTGTTTTCTTTTGAGTTTTGAGCCACGCCCTTTGGCGTTGTATATTATTGTGCCTGTTGTGGTTGTTTCCGCCTATTGGCATTGATGCTAGCTCCCGTTTGGGGATGCTTTTTATTGTTTATGTATATTATACTTGTTGTACCCGTTTGGGGGCCAGTTTTTACAAAGGAGACTCTGCCGAAATTTTTGGTAAAATTTGCTGATGTTTTTATACTTGTTTTCTTTTACTGCTTCTTCTTCTTTTTCATGGTTTAGATTTCTGGGCTTCGGCTTACTTAGGTTACGTGGCGCCTCTAGACGCTTCGTAATCTAAGTGCCGGTCACGTTCCGTACTTTCGGGTCGTGACAGATGTAGAAGTTTCCTCCAAACTATCACCTTTTAATGTCTTTTCAACCTTTTATTTAATTTTCTTTTATTTCTTTTCTAAAACAACTCAAGAAAACTCTAGAATCATGGACAAATTTGCAAATAAATTTTGCATGATGCACACTAAATTCTAATATGCCATGGTTCATTTTTACAAATTAAACCCATTCAAATTTGTAATTTACACTAATTTAGTGTAAAAATAAAGCTTACGTTAATATTTAAAATAATTAATTTAGGAAAAATATTTAATTAAACTAAAAATTTACAAGTGACTAAATAAACACCATTTACTAGTAATAACATAATTAAAATAGGTATTTTTAATTTTATAGTGAAAATAATTACGGTTTAGTTTTACGAAAAATACGTTTTACTTTACCGAAAATCAAAAAAATCACTTAATCGATTTTATTTATTTAATTATTTATTTAATTATTTTTAAAACGTTACAATACGAGACCTATCCAAGCATGGGGAGCCGAGGAGGCCGGATTTAGGTGGCTAGGGGCCGGCCACATTGAAGAATTGGGTGCCCAGGTTCCTTCTGTAGGGCATATACCCTATATACATCACCACAGTATTGTTTGTGCACTTTGTTTTCCCCTGAAGTAAAATCTGGAGCATGATTTCTTGGTTTCTACCTTATGTTTTGAGAAGGTTATGGATTTATGTTTTGGTATTTAGTATTGTATTTGGTCACTTGAAGTTTGTACGTCGATATCGGGTGTTTTGGGCTCTTTTGTGTGAGTAGACCATAGATTTTGACATATGTGAGATTCGCGTGTCGTTTTGGTTTTGAATTGGATTTTAATGCGATATGATAAGTTATTATATGTAGGTACCCTCGCAAGGACTTTGAGACGACAAGCAAGCGCGTGGCGACATCGCCATCGGCAAGCGAAAATCAAGGTGAGTAGATTTACATCTACGGGGGAAGTCGGGTGGATGGCGTATAGCACCCCCGCAAACTTTGATGGAAACCGATTATATATAGAATATGGTTAAGAAAACCTTTAATAGAAAATTAGGGATAGGGTTATAAGATAGTTATAGAACCATATTTGAAACTAAAGGATAGTTAGTAGTGATATAATACGATTGATACGTGATGACGGGTTTTGAGGACGATGTTCGATGATGTTGTCGTATTGGATACAATAGGAATTTATAGCCGACGTAGGTGTGTCATCCGAACCATACCTATTTTAAAATGAAGAATCGTATGCATCTTTTAAACAAATACCTTAAGGGACGTTACAGATTTTCAAATGATTTCTTTTTCTTGTAAAACACCGTAGCCCCTACTTTCAAAACTATGATTCGCCCCTTTGAAAACTGATTGTATGGTTCGGGTGTGTATGTTATATTAGATATGTATGCTTATAGTAAAGATAGATTGGATATGTGAAATTGACTTGATGTGGGTGATAAATGCGATGAAAAGATAAGACGATGTAATATGATGATTGATGATATATTGGTATACGGATGTGTGTCGATTGAGATGATTGATACCTTCGCCGGTCCCCTGATACGAGATTGTTATGGATGTGACTTGGGACATAGGTATATAGATATATGTAAATATGTGAATATTGAATGATAAGTCGTACGAGACGTTATTTCCGTACCCTCATTGTCGTAATGGTTGAAAGGATCCCTATTGGTTTTATGCCGCCGTACGATGATTTTCCGTACGTGATGAGTTTGACTTGATGATTGATCCATACCCTTGACTAGAGGATGCCTTACGATGGATTATACCGTACATGATTTTATGAGGCTAGATACCGATTGATAGATTCACCGGCTCGGTCTTGTAGACACGTATGCCTTATAGCTTTTAGCTGATGATTTACCTTATGCTTCATTCATGTTATTGGCATTGCATTACTTATGCCTGTGCTAGTACACCTGCACCATTATCGATGATGCGTATGTTAGACGTACAAATATTTGCCGGCTCACACACTTTATCATCGATAATTGCCATGTCACTACACAGTAAGATTGCTGCATCATTATATGACTCCTTGCAAACTATACTTGCGTAAATACTACTGGTACATCCATACTGGCGCACATACATATTGTACACTCATACTTGCGTATATACCACTTGTGCATCCATACCTACAAACATATTTATTGCACATACATAAATGATGCTGGCTTTGGTTTTGGAGAATTGGGAACCGCAGGATATATTTTAAAACTGGAATCATTTAAAAGAGCGGTTTTCCCTAAATATGTGCATATTACTGTTCCATGTTACATGATATACGGATATGCTTACATTTCTAGCACATGTCACATACATCATGCTTTATGATTATACGCATTGAGATATACTATTTTCATGAGATTTCTGGATTTGAGAACAGTGGCCATTTCAAAGATAGTATGTATTGTTTTAAATTCCCGGTTTCTCTTGATATGATATTTCAATGCGTCCACCATGTGTTTTCTCAGTTCTGAGACATGTGATATATGAAATCCGATTCGAGGAGTTGGATGATCCGTTTGCGGGTTCATGGTGGACCCGGTACGGTACCCCAGGGCGAGAAGATCGTGGGGATGACGATGAGCCTGGCAGAGGGACTACTACCTACCGGTGATTGGTTAGGCCTGGCGGTTATCTGGATGATACTGACCGGGTTGAGAGATGGATATTGGGCCGACCCGTCTGCCAGAGCCCGCGGGCTGATCCCGCAGACGGAGCCCGAGGGCCGATCCGGACTGACGGAGCCCGAGATATGAGGATTTACGTGTCAATGCTGGACACGGGTTCCATGATTTTTCGTGTGTCGACGCTAGGCATTCAGGTTCCATGATTTTGATGTGTCGGGAGGAACACACGTTGATTTATATCCTCATACTTTCGTGCATATGCTTTTATGATATTTACATGCATGATATTGCGTCATTGGTTGACACGTGGACGGGATCCACATGCATTCATACATTGATTATATAGTTAGACGAGATCCACATGCATACAGATATTGAACATATGGTTGGATGATATCCGCATACACATAGGTGTTGATTACATTGTTGGCAAACATACAGATATGGTCACCCTAAATATCATAGTATTACCTTTTTGATATAGCTGACCTAATCATTATTTTATTCGATTTCTACTTGTTGATATTTTTCTATTCATGAGTTGGCAACTCACCCCCGTTGTGCCACAGTTCTTGCAGGTTGACTGCACGGATCAGTAGCGACATCGCTGGTTCATAGAAACTTTTGGGTGATTTGCTTGGTAGGTGGGACATTTGTATCGTACCCACTCTTGTATTATATTTCATATTGTATCTAATTAACTCCATCAATCAAAACTAGTGTTTGTATAAGTAATGAGACTTAGCAAGACCTGTAGTTGCGAGATTGAGTGATGGGGTTTATATTCGCTTTTTGGGTTGATGTCTTGTTTATTTATTTTCTTTTGTGGTGAACTTCGCCATTGGGCGTCGTATAATTATTTGTATGCTTTGCGTGGTTGTGATCTGTCGTTTGGCGAAGAGCTAGCTCCCGCTTGGGGATGCCTTTATTATCTCTATGTGTTTATGGTTTTTGATCAAAATATACAAAGGTGGTGCTGCCCAAATTTTTAAAAGACGAAACATGTTTTCAAACTAATAAATTCCACTTGCATTTTTCATGATTCCTTTTCTATGCATTTAAGAAAACTGGATTTCATTATACCTTTATTTCAAAACTGCACTTCTTTTATTTTCTTGAAAAGGTTTAGATTTCTGGGTTTCGGCTTACTTGAATTATATGTGTAGTCTCCTAGTCAGGATTACTAGCGGTGCTTGTGATTATATGCGTAGTCTCCAAGTCATTTATCTTATTGTATTGCATCATCATAAATATATAAGATATTATCTCATAGGACACTTGCACCCTTACCATTGGTTCATTCCACGTGCACTATTCATGCGAACATACACGCCTTTGGTAATTTCTATGTCACGAACACTATAGAACTTGCCTAGAATCGGTATCTCTGCATTGCATCATATATGATCTGTAAACCTGTACCAGTCTATTCATTTCATCAGGATGGATACATAAGATTGTTAGTCATATATATATACCTCATTGCATCATGATTCATTCATAGTTATTGGCCGTACTTTGCAAGGTATATATTATCGTATCATAGAAATTTATCATCACCGACATATTTACATATTGTGATTCTCCTCGTAGATTTCAGTATTTGTGAGATTTATGTATTTTGGGGAAAACCGCAAGGATTTTATAAACCTAAAGGATTTTACAAACCTAAAGGATTTTACAAACCTAGTATCATTTTAAAGTATAAATTGCCGTTTTCTCGTGATATGATGTGTGTGGTGTCCACCATGGGTTTTCTCGGTTCTTGAGCGATATCATACACCCAATTCGAGGAGGAGGAGGAACCATCTGGGGGTGCATGGTGGACCCGGTATGGTACCTCACGGCAAGATGGTCGCAGATGATGGCGTTGAGCCCGGCAGGGGAGCACTACCTACCGGTGATTGTTGGCATGGTGGATATCCAGAGGATACCGACGTGGTCGTGAGATTAGATGATATGGGCCGATCCGGATTGACGGAGCTCGAGATATTGAGATATTGATACATTGAGACATCGATGTATTGAAACTTAAGATGTCGAGACATTGAGATATTGAGATATTGAGATATTCATATTTGGTGTCGATGCTTGACACGGATTTCTGTAGATTTCATTGATGATACTACAGTTAAATTACAGAAGTTTTACTAAGATATGAATACAGATTTTCTCATACTAAACATATTCAGATCTCGTGTTGATTATGCATTCATATTGCATACATACTAACGCATCGCATCATATTAGTATATGTAGGCTGTGACGCAATTGCGTGCATGCTTACGATAGCCTTATTAGATGTTACTTACTACTCACGAGTTGGCAATTCACCCCAGTTGTGCTACAGTATTTTGCAGGTCCGACCCGTCAGTATAGTAGCGGCGGGCGCACTTTCTGATTTTGTTCCTTTTGTTTAGACTTGCGGCATTGCTCGTAGGTGGGTTGCGAGGATATTTTGTTTCCACCTTATATTATTATTGTATCTAGTATACTCCATCTACCGTATCTACCATTTCTTGTAAGTCCACGTTGCTCACCCCGGTTCTTACGGGGAGGCGGAAATGGCGAAAAACAATTTTTGGCGCAAAGGCAACATGGACTAAAAGAAGGATCTTTGCTAAACTACAAACTAGCAAACTACTTGAGGTTCTATCTACTATGCCATAGAGATTATACCTCACGATACCGGTCCTTCGGGTCTTCATTCCGCTGTCCTGCTCGTCTATCCACGCTCCGAGGATCGATCCGGATCTTGGTCACCTCCGCGGCCTTCTTGAGTCGAAGACGATCCACCTGAGAGTTGTGCTCCGAGCTCCACCTCGAGCCAAGGCAACTAGGGCAACAAGATCGCTAGTCTTGATGTCCTAGGTTGTGTAGAAGAGGTAGATGGAAGTGTTTGTCTATTTGGATCCTTTTCTCTCAACACATGAGATCAAAGGAATTTTTCAAGAGGAGGAAGATGAAGGAGAACAACCATGGAGCTTTCTCATTTCTTTTCAAGAGAGAGAATGAAAAATGAGAAATGAATCAATCACAAAAGAAAAAGCACCATGGTTCAATAATACACCACTATCATCATTACTAATCTTTTCAAGATAAAGTTGATGGCAACTAATGACTTGACCATTTTCATAACTCAAAAATAAAAAGAAAACCAAAGAAAACTCTAGACCTCTCTTGAAGGTCCAAGTCAACTTTGGTCAAACGGTCAACAAAGTCAAGTGTGGTCAAATGGTCAAAGCAATTAGCCATCACATAATTATCACTAAAAAGATTAGTAAATAATGTCCCCGGCTCATTATGGTTTTGACTGAACCAACTGCCAAAACCCCAATGAGTCCGCCTCAAAATGGTTTTGACCGAATCAACTGTCAAAACCATAATGAGACACCTCCTCCTTCTTCGCTCCTCAAAACTGTGCATACACACCCGCATCCGCATTCCGTAGAATGCGAATGCACAGAAGATAAAACAAATCCATCCGTGCAATACTAGGATCCGGCTTAAACCAAAGCCCACTAGTATTGTCTGCCCGAACAGCATACGCACACAAGTGTACATAAGTGATCGTAGCCCTGCCGTAAAACCATACGACCTCTACACGTTTCGCTCAGTGCAGGGAAACTCTCTGTGTGGGACTCTAAAGACTCGACACTACGCTGGCAGTGGGTTTAACCACAGACCGCAAGCGGCGCTAGCTGTACGTAACGGTCCCCAGGTAGATGTCGATAAGAAGGCCGATGAGGTAAACCATCCGAACTCCTACTGAGCCTGCATGTG
This sequence comes from Agapanthus africanus, assembly GCA_030015575.1. Classification (NCBI taxonomy): domain Eukaryota; kingdom Viridiplantae; phylum Streptophyta; class Magnoliopsida; order Asparagales; family Amaryllidaceae; genus Agapanthus; species Agapanthus africanus. The sequence continues at coordinate 453,119,136 of CM057337.1, read as the reverse complement.
ACAATCTCCGTACAGTCCGGTCCGTTCGTCTGAGAATATCGCATGGCAGGCCTAGGGGGGTGGTAAACGTCAGTCCCCTAATAGCGGTACAAGTCGTGTCGGAGTGTAGCCCAGAACACCCTGAGATAACACTGGAAACCTACCAGTATATCTCGCTTGCCCTGGCTAGGGACTACTTGTGTAATGGCTCTCCTAGACACAGCGCGATATCAACCCCCAATACCGGGAGAGACGAATCCTGTCTAACCGTCACTGCCTCCAAGTGCTTCGGGACTGCACCCAACTACTACATGTTTGCATGACTCCTTTGAGCCGTGGTAGGGTAGTAATCTAAGTACAGTGGGAACACACTCGAGGCGAAGTGACGGTGTCAATTCAGCAGACTAAGCTGTACTCATGTCACCTGGGAACTGATAACTGACGATAGGTATAATACAAACCAACAGTTCCTAACAAGTCCTGTCCAGTATACTCGTAACCTAATGAGCACCCGCATACTATCTCCAGTACGACGTAATGATGGCTGTGGGAAAGACCATCTCCCCTGCTGGGATGAAAAGCGCATACTCTAGTCTACTCCGTAGTATCGATGCCCTGTCTCGATAGTCCTACGACTAGTGACCTGTATAAGGATGTGCTTATGGATTACCCAGCCCCCACAAGTGTGACTGCCATCACAACGCTGGTAATCAAGCAAAGATCCTAAGGGCTCTATTAATATGTATAAGCGATATGCTAAAAGAAACACATGCACATATTGAAGCAGAGACAAACCAAGTAGCATACTATCATTTTGAGCAAGATTGTCTATACAACTGTGAATATCCCAAGCTTCTATCAAGTAATATACAAACTAGTATGATACAGTAATAGCCTCTAGGGCATATACACTAACAATCTCCCACTTGCACTAAGGCCATGTACTGGCGTATCGAAGACTTATCATCTCGATCAGCCGCTCGAACTGAGTCTAGGGTAGGGCTTTCGTGAGTGGATCTGCAGTGTTATTCTCCGAATCTACTCTCTTCACCTCGATCTCCCGGCGATCTACGATCTCCCTGATCAGGTGGTACCGCCTCAAAATGTACCTGGACTTCTGATGGGACCTGGGTTCCTTCGCTAAAGCTATAGCGCCGTTGTTGTCGTAATACAGCGGTATTGGATCAACAATGGTAGGAACCACCTGAAGCTCCGTAAGGAACTTCTTCATCCAGATAGCTTCCTTTGCGGCATCGCAAGCAGCTATGTACTCCGCTTCCATAGTTGAGTCAGTAACGGTTTCCTGCTTGGAACTCTTCCAGCAAACCGTCCCTCCATTGAGGGTAAGACATAACCCGACATGGACTTGGAGCCATCCTTGTCACTCTGGAAGCTGGAGTCAGCAAAGGCCTCGATCTGGAGGTCTTTTTCGCCATACACCAAGAACATCTCCTTAGTCCTTCTTAGGTACTTGAGAATGTTCTTTACTACTATCCAGTGTTTCTCCCCTGGGTCCGACTATACCGGCTTACAACGCTCAATGCGTATGCTACATCTGGTCTGGTACATAACATCGCATACATTATAGAGCCTACCACAGAAGTGTAGGGTATAATAGACATGCGATCCCTTTCCAAATCAGTCTTGGGAGACATCTCTTTGGAGATGGTGATCCCGTGACAAGCCGGTAAATTACCACGCTTGGAATCTTCCATACTGAATCGTTTCAGAATGGTGTCAATGTACCTGGACTGTGAAAGTCCCAACATCCTCTTAGATCTATCACGATAGATCTGGATTCCCAGAATGTAGTTGGCATCGCGCAGGTCCTTCATGGAGAACCTCTGTGACAAGAATCCTTTCACTGACTGTAGCATAGGAATATCATTTCCTATTAGGAGAATGTCATCCACGTACAGGACGAGGAATACCACAGTTCTCCCTATAATCTTACTGTAAATGCATGGTTCATCTGGGTTTTTGGTAAAGCCGAATTCTTTGACAGTATCATCGAAGCAAATGTTCCAACTCCGCGATGCCTGCTTCAGTCCATAGATGGACTTGAGCAACTTGCACACTTTACCGCTGCTCCCACTCTAAATGAATCCCTCTGGCTGATCCATATAGACGCACTCTTCTAAATTTCCATTTTGGAAAGCCGTCTTTACGTCCATCTGCCAGATTTCATAATCGTGGAAGGCAGCAATGTCAAGAAGGATCCGAATGGATTTGAGCATAGCCACTGGAGAAAAGGTCTCGTCATAGTCCAAACCAGGTCTTTGACTAAAACCCTTTGCAACAAGTCTAGCTTTATAGGTTTCAACCTGCCCATCTACACCAATCTTCTTTCTAAAGATCCATTTGCTGCCTACGGGTTTTACCCCTTCTGGAGCAAAGTCCAAATTCCAAACTTTGTTGGTGTACATGGACTCCATCTCGGTCCGCATTGCATCCAGCCATTTTACCGAGTCACCGCTCTAAATGGCTTGCTGGAAGCTAGTAGGCCCACCATAGTCAATGGTGCAATCCTCTCTATCCCCGTCTATGAGAAAACCGTAGTATCTCTCGGACGGATGAGACTTCCTACTACTCCTGCGGAGTGGAGTTGGGATGTCCGGTTCTCTTGAAACTTCTGGTTCTTCCAAGCTTTCAGTAATAGCTTGTGGTTCTGGAATTTCTTCCAGTTCTGTTGCGCTCCCACTTATCTGATTTTCTAAAAATTCAGTTTCCAAGAAGTGGGCATGCTGAGAAAAAAAAACCTTTTGTTCCTCTACGGAATAGAAAAGATACCCCCTGGAGTTCTTTGGGTATCCCACAAACTTACACAGTACTGAGCGTGCCTCGAGCTTGTCCGCATGCTGCTTCTTTACAAAAGCTGGACATCCCCATGTCTTAAGATACTTAAGACAGGGTTTCTTCCCACTCCACATCTGATATGGGGTGGTAGGCACAGTCTTGGTTGGAGCCTTGTTCAAGAGATATGCAGCTGTTTCTAGTGCATAACCCCAGAAAGATCACGGCAACTCAGCCTTACTCATCATGGAATGAACCGTATCCAATAGGGTTCGATTCCGCCTTTCCGATACACCGTTGTGTTGTGGTGTGTATGGAGGAGTAAGCTGAAAGAGAATTCCATTCTCTTTTAAGTAGTCCAGGAACTCGGCACTCAAGTATTCACCACCTCGATCAGATCTCAGTGTCTTGATACTTTTGCCTGTTTGTTTTTCAACTTCATTCTTGTATTCCCAAAATTTCTCAAAGGCCTCGGATTTGTGCTTCATTAGGAAGACATGTCCATACCTAAAGAAATCATCTGTGAAAGTAATGAAGTATGAATAACCACTTCGCGCATGTGTAGACATTAGACCACACACGTCACTGTGTATGAGTCCCAAGAGCTCGCTTGCTCTTTCTCCGTGTCCAGTGAACGGAGTCTTTGTCATCTTTCCCATGAGGCAAGATTCACAAGTGGCATAAGACCGGTACTTGAACGGATTCAAGTATCCTTCTTTATGTAACTTTGTCAACCGTGTCTTATTAATGTGACCCAGTCTACAATGCCATAAGAAAGCCTGATTTAATTCCGGAGACTTTCTTTTAAGTGTATTCTAGACACTGAAAATCTAAGCTTGATTCAATACGTATATCCCGTTATTTAATGTACCTGACCCAATCAGAACTTGATTTAGGTGGATGTGGACCACATCGCTTACAAAAGTAAAATCATATCCTTCCTTAGAAAGTAAGGATACAGATATGATATTACAAGTCGCACCTGGTACATAAAAACAGTCACGCAGAATCAATATCTGCCCAGTTGTCAGTCCAAGATGATATTCCCCTACGGATTTAGCGTACATGCTCATTCCGTTAGCAACCCTGAGAGTCATATCACCTATCTTGATAACCCTACGGTTTCTCAGAGCCTGTAACGAATTACAGATGTGACATCCTGATCCGGTATCCAATACCCAGGAAGTAGGGTTAACTGACATACAGATCTCTATTATAAACACACCCGAAGCCGAAGACACAACATGCTTCGAATCCTGGCTACTGGCTTTGCTAGCCCCGCAATCCTTCTGCCAATGTTCATTCCGGTAACAATAGGAACATCCCTCTTTTACTGCATCCAGTCCCGAAACTTCTGCCCTTCCCTTTCCTTCTACTTCCTCGGTTTGCTTCAGGGTAGAAGGTAGAGACTGTAGAACCAAGTCAGCATCTTACCCGTTCTTCAACGTGGTCTTCAGGTCTGTGAGCTCAAAATAGCTGGTCTCTGTAAGGACGTTTCCCCCTACAGATGACCCGATAGCCAACCTTGTTGGAAGCAATTCGTTCGAGGTCTCATATCTTGCGATACGAGATTGCTCTCCATATAAATCTTTGTTATGGAGGAAGATAGAAACTATGTCCATCTTCTCGTGCTGCCTCTGGTATTCACCATCAACTGAGGCTAACACGAGGCACTTGGCTTTCGCACAGTCTTTTTCTGATGTCTTTCGGATATCAATATCCGTGACAGGGGAAACTGGTCCTGAGACGGCAGGGGCTGGATTAGTTAAGAGGTGTTCCAGCTTGTCATGGGCAATGGACATTTGGACAGACCTTTGCCGGTTATAACAGTCAGATTCAGTCATTTTATTATCTAGATGTAACCTAGGTGTGGTCACTGGGTCGCTGGAATTAAGAGAGAGAGAAGAAAACACTCAGCATGATGCTCTTGCAAGTTTAGATTGGTTTTTAATTTATCTAAACAGGATGGCTCCCACTGTCTCTCGAATCCCTCCTCAAACCATAAAGGAAGAATTAGTCGGGATCAGTCTCACCGTACAATACTTGCTTAACCGTTCAGCCAGGCCAGTGTCGGTACTTCGAGGGAGGTTTTCCAATGGTTTCGCGAAGTTCCTTAATTAAGTAACCTCTTTTCCCTGTGGGCGTAGCTCCGCTAACACCTTTCTAGACACCTACTTGGTTTATAGCATTGATCGTTAAGTTAGAAAGTTCCCGAGGAGTAGCATATACTCACAGTAGGATCGGGATCCAAATATCATCGTGTGATAAAACTGAAGGAATCCTACCAGAATCATCACACTCCAAATGGTATGCAGCATTAGAAAGTTTCAGTTTCTTTAGAAACTCCCGATGTGGATTTTTGCCCCATGCTCTTATGACCTCAACGAAGGTCAACAAATCATAAGTCACATGTCAAGTTCTACCCGTCATTGTCCAGGTTAATTTGAACCCACCCGTACATACCCTTGACGAAGGTCAACAGGGTAATACGACTGTCCCAAACCAACGCATCTATCTATGCTACATATGAACACCCAATAGCTACCAATCACTATGCCTTGACGAAGGTCAACAAACATAGCTTGAATACTACTGAATATTCATACGAAATGACGGAGGGCTACGAATGGTTTTAGCGAAACCGTGAACGTAGTGAACTTGATATAATCGATGGAACGAGATAGCTTTTAAAAGGAGTGGTTCAAGCTCCGCATTTAAAAGTTGGTTTTTGAAAAGAACCGAGTGGTTTTGAAAGTGTTCCAACGACTTTACTTGGTTTATTTTCTTGCATTAATTTTAATGCGTCCCATCATTTAATCCTACCATTGCAGAAAACAATGAAAATATGACGTACGCTTATGCCATCCGCATTCGCCACGGGGTCCCGTCATCACCCGTTAGGTTACTTAACTAACGACAGAGCGGGGGCTGGACTAGTGCGGATGCAAAACATAAGCAACGCCTAAATAGATATCATATATAGATATATACATTCGTCATATGCAATGATTGCCATTCCAGATCATAGATGAACACTTTGGATATACTAGGAATCTGCGATTCGTTCGAGCCAGCAATGAAAAGCGGATTACACGGTCGCGATGAATAGCCAATATCCCACCCTAGACCTCTACGTGTGCGGCAAACTATCCGCCAAGTACCCGAAGCGAAGCAACCTCCCTCAACAACGTGAGTAGGCCACTCGGCACTTCGAGATACCCAGTAGTTTGTCCACCCCACCTTGGGTCTATCCTAGGAGCAAAAAAAGTAAAAGGATATTATACAATGGCGGCTACAACCTCATCCCGGATGTGCGGCCATATAAATAATATCATACTAGTTTGTATATTACTTAATGGAAGCTTGGGATATTCACTGATGTATAGACAATCTTGCCCAAAATAGTAGTATGCTACTTGGTTTGTTTCTACTTTAATTTGTACATGTGTTTCTTTTAGTATATCACTTATACACTGTTAGTTATATGTATGCCCTAGAGGCCATTACTGTACATTGGATGCATATTGTAATGGATGCTGGGACATATATAGGAAGGACTTTCTTGCTCGACATGATAGTACGCTATCTGGTTGCTCTTTATCTTAACGTGTATACTTTTCGTCTCTCTGTTACATGTTGATAAAGCCCTTAGGATGTGTACTCGACTTCCAGGACTATGATGCAGATCATACTAGCGGGGCCTGGATAGTCCATGAGTACATCCTTGAAATGTTCCTAGTCGAGGGAATATCGAGACGGGGCATCGATATTCCAGAGTAGACTAGCGTATATCTTCTCGACCCATGCGATGGGCGATGGATAATCCCATATCCATTGGTGTTTGACATCGGAGATGGTATGCGGGTGCTCAGTAGAGACTGGGTACACTGAACGGACTCGCTGAGAACTCCCAGATGGTATTATACCTCACGTCAGATGGCAGTTCTCTGGTGACACTGGTACAGCTTTGTCTGTTGACCCGAGATCGTCATAGAGTCTTGTGTGTCTCCCACTGTGCTTTGATTTCCACCCTACCACGGCTCTACTGAGTCGTGCAAACAGGTGGTTTTTAGGTACAGTCCCGATTCACATGGAGGCAATGAGCGATAGGAGGGGATTCGTCTCTCCCGGTATTGGGGGTTGATGTTGTGCTATGCTCGACTGGCCATAACAGGAAATCCCTGGCCAGGGTTGCAGTGATATACTGGTAAGAGTTATCAGTAGTTTCACGAATGTTATGGACCTCAAGTCGGCATGACTTATCGAGCTACTGGGGTCTGACGTTTACCACCCCTAGGCGAGATATGCGACATATCAGACGAACAGACCGGACTGTACGGTAAGTGTTACTGGTTGGATTCACAGGAGTGTGAGCGGGCTTGCTCGTCGATCTTCTGATCGCTCAATACCCGGGTGGCCATTACGTTTAGCAGACCGCTTGCGGCTTGTGGATGTTTGATATGATCATCATCTACTGCCGGCGTATTGACGAGTCTTTAGAGTCCTACACAGAGGTTTCCTGGCTCAAGCAAAACGAAATAAGAGCGCATATGAGATATGTGCGGGACCGAGAATAATGCGTGTATGTGATACCGTATTTCATTCTCGCGATGTATGTGTCGAATGGTTGTATGCGATATAACCTAGTTATCGAATCGTAGATTGATTCGATAAACCGATGCATAGGATACTGGTCGATTATATGCGATATGACCGGATCGTTAAATCAAGTGTTGATTTAATAATTTAATGTATAATTATATATTTGATATATTACTTTGCATTAACTGGTATCGGTTCACTTAAAATGGATTTTCTCACTCGCATGTGCGCATTGAATATGCGATATGATTTTGTGCACATGTTTGTATCATGTTTGATGATACATGGTTTTTGGTTAAGTGTATAGAATTAAACAATGGTTAAGATGATGATTAGGGTTATGTTTATTCTTTTAGTTATTTGCTTATTCATTTAGTCTTTTATTCTTTTAGAAAAAGAAAAAGAAATGAGATAAATGGTGGCATTCTTTTCATTCATGAAGCTTCATGAATACTTTGACCATGTCACCATTTTTGTCTTCTTTTTAACCCTAACCATTCTCATTAACTCAAGTTAGCTCTCTACACTTTACCATGGTCATTATTATGATAAGAATTATTATTCTAATATATTCATAATTCTTATCATAACAATTTCCTTCTTCTTCTTCCTTTTCTTCAAGTGAAGAAAACTAGACTTCATCAATGGTGAATTGATGAAATGAGTGAGAAATCCAATTCTAAAGTGAACCCAACTCCTATTTCTTCATCCTCTACCTCTTTCCAAGTAGTAGAGTGTGTTTCCTTCACAAGTTTTCATGGCAAGGTGAAGGTGGAGCTTGATTTAGCGATGCCTCGACGTAGATCATCTTCGGCATGGATATCGATGACCTAGCTCGCCTATTCTCCGACGAAGCCAACGCTAGAGCCCGGGAACTCACTTGGACAGCGAGGGGACTTCGTTGCGGAGCTATGGAGGTGGAGCACAGGATCTACAAAGGTTGTACTTCCGATTACCCATTAGTTAAATTGTTAACTAGTTTTTGTTTCGCATAGTTTTTCTAGCCAACGATCCGTATTAGGGTTTCTCGGCACCTTGATTTTCGAAATTGGCATGTTTGATCACTTGTGAGACTCCATTAGAGTGCCTAGGAACCCTACAGTGGTATCAGAGCCTAGCTAGAGCCTTAGGCGATGCGTAGACGGAGTTAGAAGTCCGATCGACCCGAAACCCCGACTTGAAAGTGCTCTCTGGACGTTTTCTGTTTTCGTGGATTTTTGAGAATTAAAAATATGCAGAAAAATCTGCAGGAAATTCTAAGAATTACGGTGCAAAATGTAACTAATGATCCCTCAAAAGTGCGGCGGAACCGCGGCATTCGCATGCTAATGCGGCTCTTCCGCGGCCGTTTTGTCTTATTAGGCATTCAATTTTGCACAGTAATTCCTATTTTGCAGTTTTGGTTTTCCTGGGAATTTTTTTTTTCTGAAATCAAGAGTTGAGTTTTTTGGGTTGTATTAGGAGTTCGTACATTCGATCGGATTGTCTAATTTTGTCTATGTGTTTTTCCGATATTTTAGAATATGTTAGAAATTTCGACCGGACATAAATACCCACTTTTTCCCCTGCCGGAAAATTTCCAAGTGTTGGATTTTTCCGTAGTTTAAGGACGTTCTGAGTAGTGCAGGTAACGCGATGGTCCCTCTAGAAGACAACAAACCTTAACTCGATTATGTGACCGTCTTGAACTGCCCTTTGAACCTTAGGGTTTGGGGCAGTACGGCGTGCCACATGTGAGGCGTTGGCTTGACCCTTCTACGGCTGGACCGTTGGTACTGAGGCATGAAGCGAATGTCTTTGAACTTATTTCATTCGGTTGATCGGGAAAACTTGGGTGTTCGATTGTTCGATCGAAAAGTTTAGCATTTTCTATTTATCCGGAATGTGATACAATACTTGGAATTCGCAAATAGTTATGAGATGACTGGATGAATGTTATAAACATAGCAGTTTAGTCTCATTTGATCGGTTGCCACGGAATTTTGATGTGATCAAAAGTCCGTTGCAATCACGTAGCGTACGCGGATACTCGCCGGGTAAACTTAATAGACAGCCTCACCCAATAGCCCCGACCAAGTGACTGTAGGAGAACACCGTCGCCGAAAGCATCCGTCCGGGTGCTCGCGGCAGCGGTGTTCCGCCTTGGTGCACTTCGTCGACGGTATCATGGGTGCGGCCGCCTACTAAAGTTTGCGACGAGCATTCGATCAGTTTTTCGGGAATCTTGTTGAATTGCCCAACTTGATATTGAAAAGTGTTTTCGATAACGAGACTAAAATGCGGGGTTTATAATTGTTAGGTATGTGATGTCTAAGTAATTCATTTGATTAGGCATGTGATGTCTAAAGAGGTTGCGGATTCCAACTGTTGTAGTTTTACACTTTCTTTTCTGTGACCGTAAGTGTAATATGTGATATCGCCGGTTTCGTTGCTATATGTCAACGACAATTGGGATGCGCATATTTACTTACGTTGATGACATGTGATGTTATGTGTTGCTGGATATGTTATATTGGATCGTCGTGTTTGAATAGCCGGGGTTTTTTTATGTGAGATGAGTGTTTTTCATTTTCATTCATGTAAGAACTTGTATGTAATATTCTTTTATTGGGGCACTTCCAAGTTGCGGAAGTTGTCACCGTTGTTGTATATTATTTACTTTTCTGCACTAGGATAGACCCAAGGAGGGGAGCATAAGTAACCGGGTTCTGGGGTCCAGTGGGAGACCAACTCGAGGAGTCGAGTCCGGGTCTCCTAACCCTAGAATTGGTAGGGTTGCTTGCCGCTCTCGTAGGGGTCTTGGGGTGTGGGATTGGCTATTCATCACGACCGTGGAATCCGTGTTTTATACTGGCTCGTATTGAAAACACGGACGTCCTAGTATATCCAATATTTCATATGTTTCTTCTGCTGTGATTTATCTGTGATGAGATCATGTGATGTTCTGTGACAGATATTATATATAGTATATATGATATATTATATAGACGTTGCTTATGTTTTATACCCGCGCTAGCCCTGCCCCGCTCTGCCGTTAGTTACCTAACCTAACGGTGCAGACAGGACATCGAGGCGAATGCGGATGGCACAAGCGTACGTTATATTTATCTGTGATGATTAGGTGGACTTAAATGATGGGATATTCATTAATGAGATTAATGAAAGAAAATAAACCTAACTGATGTTGTGGAATCGAATTTCAAAATAAAAACAGGTAGCTACAGTTCTTGCTTTGCATTGTGGTGTTCATTATAGAACATCCTGCACCTTATTCGATGAGGAAAGGACCGAGATCCCTTCACCGGGAGTGTCTCCTTTAGCAATAACTGGCAGATGCTACACACTCGGTTTGTATTTGATCGCTTCTATAGTTTCTGCTTTGCACAGTGATATATATGATATATCCCGCACCTCATTCGACGAGGAAAGGGCCGACGATCCCTTCACCGGGAGTGACCCCTTTAGCAAAACTAGAAAAGTCTCAAAAACATTCCATTTAAAAACCATTTGATTTCGCAACGAGATCAAGTTCAAAGCGTTAAAGGTTTTCACAAAAACCATTCGCAACCCTCCGTCATTTTAGGAAGTAGAGTACTTAGTATTCGTGCTGTGTTTGTTGACCATAGTCAAGGCACAGTGTACGGTAGCTAAGTGATGTCTTCCTACACCGCATATGATGCGATTAGTTAGGACAGTCGTGTGACTTTGTTGACCTTAGTTAAGGGTCATGTGGGTAGGTCTAATTAATCACGAAATGACGGGTAGAACTTGACTAGTGCTTATGATTTGTTGACCATAGTTAAGGTCATAGGTGCTAGGGGTAAAAACCTTTATCGGGAGTTTCAAGTGTTGAAATTTGCAATGAGATTGCATACCTTCTATATGATAGTTGGATCCCGATACCCACTGCGAGTAATTGTTACTCCTGGGAGAGTTTTGCACTTTGCAATTAGCCGATCAAGTAGGTGTCTAGAAAGGTGTCAACGGGGTTACGCCTCTGGGAAAACGAGGTTTACTGTAATTAGGTCCGTGCGAAAGCACGGGGAACCTCTCTCAAAGTACCGACACTGGCCTGGCTGAAAGGTTGGCGAACTTGTAGAGTGTAATTAATCCCGGCTAGTCTTTCCTTTTAAGGTTTGAAGGAAGATTTGATAAAAACAGTGGGAGCCATCCTGATTAGATAAAATATATAACCAATCTGATCTTGCAAGAGCGCACGCAGAGTGTTTTCTTCTCTCTCTCTCCTGGTAGCGACCATATCACGCCTTAATCAAGATAATAATACGGATGTATTGACCGAACCCGCTTGTTATACTGAGCTGGGGAACATTGGTCCCGCTCCAACTTATAATTGTTATAAGACAGAGCAGGAAATAGGGGAATACCAGAATTCCTATGCCGCCCAAACGAAGAAAGTGCATATGATGCATCTCCTTCGGGTGTGTTCATTACAAAGAACTGTTTCTCATAATCCTCTGCATCTTGGGTATATGATACCGGATCAGGATCCCAGATATGTAATCTGTTACATAGGGCTACAAAAAGGTAGAAAAACTGAGAACGGGTAATAAGTTTCATGAGACAGAAAACGGGGCAAGTGTTGCAGCCAAGTCTGTTGGTCACTGTCACCCTGTATTACGAATACATTGATTCTGAACAAATGCTATTAGATACCGAACCTGATATACAAAATCATATCAGTCTCTTTATTAGTAAAGAAAGGATATAATTTTGTATTGATGGATAATGTTTTGAACATTTCCTATATCAAAAGTTGATCGGTTCAGGCACGTTATCTAAAAGCATTGACGTTCTAAATCAAACTACAGTTCCTCGTATACAGAACACACACAAGAGGAAGAGTTCAGAAATGAACGAATTCTTCTTGAGGTATTGTAGACTAGGTCATATCAATGCGACCCGACTAGCTGAAGTTACATTTAGATGTATATTTAAATCAGTTTGAATTTACATCTTGTGAAACTTGCCAGTCATGTCACAAAGATATAATGACACCAGCTCTGTTTACTGGAAACAGAGAAAGAGTTAGTAAACTCTTGGGACTGATACATGATGATGTATGTAAGGTCTCCTGTCTACACATGCCAGGACCGGTTCTTTTTACTTCATTATATTCTCTGATAATCTCTCAAGATTCAGTCATATGTTCTTGTTGAAACATAAGTACGAACCTTTTGAGGTATTCACAGAATATAAGTTAGAAGTAGAGAACCAATAACCGGGTATAAGTATTATGTCCTATGATGAGATCAGGGAGGAGAATACTTGAGCATGGAATCCTTGGACTATTCTAAAGGAAAATGAGATTCTCTCTCAGTATTACTCCTCTGAATACACCACAGCACAACGGTGTATCGGGGCGGAGCAATCACACAATATTAGATATCGTGTGCTCTATGATGAGTATTACTGAGTTACCTATTTCCTTTTGGGAGTTATGCACTTGAGAAGCTGCATACCTATTGAATTAGGTTCGAATCAAATCAGTGCCTACCATTCCATATGAGATATGGTATGGGAAGAGCCTATCTCTTAAGTAAGTTAAGATTTGGGATTGTCCGGCCTATGTCAAAAGCAAAATCCTGACAAGATCGAGGCAAGATCAGTTCTGTAGAACTGGAAAGGTTCCAGCCGTACAAAACTGCAGATAATTTGGTAGAACAAAAGGATTCAATAGTTTCCGACGAACATCAGCCTCTCCGCCGATCTAGTAGGGTTCCTCACCCACCTGAGAGATACCTCGGTTTCTCGATGACAGTGGGAGCATGGAATACATCATAAGATGATGACCCAACTAGATTCGAGCAGGCCATCAAGAGTAGGGACTCTGTAAGAATGGCTGGATGCTTAGCAATCTGAGATGGAATCCATATACACCAACAGAGTATGGACTTTGGTTGCGATATCTGAAGGGTTAAATCCCCATCAGGAGCAAGTATATCTTGAGAAGATTACTTGGTGTACATGGACAAGTTGAGACTTTCAAAGCTAGACTTGTTAAAGGTTTTCGTCATCAACCAGGCACGGATAATGATGAAACCTTTTCCAGGGACTATGTTTAAATCCATCCAGATCCTACTTGCCACGGCTACATACCATGACTACGATATCTGGTGGTTGGGTGCCATGAATACTTTTCTAAATAATTCATTTAGAAGAGAACATCTATAAGAACACAGCCAGAGGGCCTCGTAGTCAGTGGGAGCAGCGGAAACGTGTGCGAGATGCTTTATAGGATAAAGCAGGCATCGCGGAGTTGGAACATCTGTTTTGATGGATTTGTCAATGAAGTTGACATCATCAAAATGGTAGATGAACCTTGTATAAACAAAAAGGTAGTAGGAAGTATGGTGACGATCCTCGTAGAGTACGTGGATGACATACTCTTGTTAAGGAAGGAGTTTCCTATGCTACGCTCGATCAATCTCCGCTTATCACAATGATTTTCCATATAGGATCAAAGTGATACATACTAAATCCTAAGCTTTGGATCTATGAGATAGATCTAATTAGATGTTAGGATACTCACTAGTTGTAGTGAGATGGCATCAATCGATCCTGGGGAGAATCACTGGAAGGGTTCCAGGGTGATAAAGACGACTGAATGTCAGTCACAGGCATTGTCTTTAGCCTCAGTAAAGGGATGGTATGTTGGAAGAGTTCCAAGCTAGATACCGTGGCAAACTAGACGATAAAGGCTGGTAACATCGCTATTGAAGATACTGCCAAAGAGGAAGTTTGGGTGTATATTGGTTCATAAGATGAACTAGGTTCCTGCCATTGTATGACAATGGAAGTGTGGCTTTGGCCCTGGAACCCTGGTCCCATCAGTGACCCAGACAAATTCTGAGGAAGCATCACCTGATCATGGAGATAGTTGATCTCCGGGGTGATCGAGGTTAAGGAGAGTAGACTCAGAGGACAACACGGCGGATCCACTCACGAAGGCCTTTTTCCCAAAGAGAGACTTTTAGGGGATGGTTGAGTATGTGATACTGCAACCACTGCTACAGATGGCCCTAGTGCAAGTGGGAGATTGTTAGTTATATGTATGCCCTAGAGGCCATTACTGTACATTGGATGCATATTGTAATGGATGCTGGGACATATATAGAAAGGACTTTCTTGCTCGACATGATAGTACGCTATCTGGTTGCTCTTTATCTTAACGTGTATACTTTTCGTCTCTCTGTTACATGTTGATAAAGCCCTTAGAATGTGTACTCGACTTCCAGGACTATGATGCAGATCATACTAGCGGGGCCTGGATAGTCCATGAGTACATCCTTGAAATGTTCCCAGTCGAGGGAATATCGAGACGGGGCATCGATATTCCAGAGTAGACTAGCGTATATCTTCTCGACCCATGCGATGGGCGATGGATGATCCCATATCCATTGGTGTTTGACATCGGAGATGGTATGCGGGTGCTCAGTAGAGACTGGGTACACTGAACGGACTCACCGAGAACTCCCAGATGGTATTATACCTCACGTCAGATGGCAGTTCTCTGGTGACACTGGTACAGCTTAGTCTGTTGACCCGAGATCGTCATAGAGTCTTGTGTGTCTCCCACTGTGCTTTGATTTCCACCCTACCACGGCTCTACTGAGTCATGCAAACAGGTGGTTTTTGGGTACAGTCCCGATTCACATGGAGGCAATGAGCGATAGGAGGGGATTCGTCTCTCCCGGTATTGGGGGTTGATGTTGTGCTATGCTCGACTGGCCATAACAGGAAATCCCTGGCCAGGGTTGCAGTGATATACTGGTAAGAGTTATCAGTAGTTTCACGAATGTTATGGACCTCAAGTCGGCATGACTTATCGAGCTACTGGGGTCTGACGTTTACCACCCCTAGGCGAGATATGCGACATATCAGACGAACAGACCGGACTGTACGGTAAGTGTTACTGTTTGGATTCACAGGAGTGTGAGCAGGCTTGCTCGTCGATCTTCTGATCGCTCAATACCCGGGTGGCCGTTACGTTTAGCAGACCGCTTGCGGCTTGTGGATGTTTGATATGATCATCATCTACTGCCGGCGTATTGACGAGTCTTTAGAGTCCTACACAGAGGTTTCCTGGCTCAAGCGAAACGAAATAGGAGCGCATATGAGATATGTGCGGGACCGAGAATAATGCGTGTATGTGATACCGTATTTCATTCTCGCGATGTATGTGTCGAATGGTTGTATGCGATATAACCTAATTATCGAATCGTAGATTGATTCGATAAACCGATGCATAGGATACTGGTTGGTTATATGCGTTATGACCGGATCGTTAAATCAAGTGTTGATTTAATAATTTAATGTATAATTATATATTTGATATATTACTTTGCATTAACTGGTATCGGTTCACTTAAAATGGATTTTCTCACTCGCATGTGCGCATTGAATATGCGATATGATTTTGTGCACATGTTTGTATCATGTTTGATGATACATGGTTTTTGGTTAAGTGTATAGAATTAAACAATGGTTAAGATGATGATTAGGGTTATGTTTATTCTTTTAGTTATTTGCTTATTCATTTAGTCTTTTATTCTTTTAGAAAAAGAAAAAGAAATGAGATAAATGGTGGCATTCTTTTCATTCATGAAGCTTCATGAATACTTTGACCATGTCACCATTTTTGTCTTCTTTTTAACCCTAACCATTCTCATTAACTCAAGTTAGCTCTCTACACTTTACCATGGTCATTATTATGATAAGAATTATTATTCTAATATATTCATAATTCTTATCATAACAATTTCCTTCTTCTTCTTCCTTTTCTTCAAGTGAAGAAAACTAGACTTCATCAATGGTGAATTGATGAAATGAGTGAGAAATCCAATTCTAAAGTGAACCCAACTCCTATTTCTTCATCCTCTACCTCTTGCCAAGTAGTAGAGTGTGTTTCCTTCACAAGTTTTCATGGCAAGGTGAAGGTGGAGCTTGATTTAGCGATGCCTCGACGTAGATCATCTTCGGCATGGATATCGACGACCTAGCTCGCCTATTCTCCGACGAAGCCAACGCTAGAGCCCGGGAACTCACTTGGACAGCGAGGGGACTTCGTTGCGGAGCTATGGAGGTGGAGCACAGGATCTACAAAGGTTGTACTTCCGATTACCCATTAGTTAAATTGTTAACTAGTTTTTGTTTCGCCTAGTTTTTCTAGCCAACGATCCGTATTAGGGTTTCTCGGCACCTTGATTTTCGAAATTGGCATGTTTGATCACTTGTGAGACTCCATTAGAGTGCCTAGGAACCCTACATACACATTAGTGGAGCCCTTAGGATCTTTGCTTGATTACCAGCGTTGTGATGGCAGTCACACTCATGGGGGCTGGGTAATCCACAAGTACATCCTTATACAGGTCCCTAGTCGTAGGACTATCGAGACAGAGCATCGATACTCCGGAGTAGACTAGCGTATGTGCCTCTCATCCCAGCAGAGGAGACGGACTGTGCCACAGCCATCAGTACGTCGTACTTGAGATAGTATGCTGGTGCTCGTTAGGTTACGAGTACACTGGACAGGACTCGTCGGGAACTAATTGGTTGGTACTATACCTATCGTTAGTTATCAGTTCCCAGGTAACATGAGTACAGCTTAGTCCGCTGACTTGACATTGTCACTTAGCCTCGAGTGTGTTCCCACTCTACTTTAATTACTACCCTACCACGGCTCAAAGGAGTCGTGCAAACAGGTAGTAGTTGGGTGCAGTCCCGAAGCACTTGGAGGCAGTGACGGTTAAACTGGATTCGTCTCTCCCGGTATTGGGAGTTGATATCGCGCTATGTCAAGGAGAGCCATTACACATAGTCGTCCCTAGCCAGGGCAAGCGAAATACACTGGTAGGTTTCCAGTGCTATCTCAGGGTGTTCTGGGCTACACTCCGACACGACTTGTACCGCTATTAGGGGACTGACATTTACCGCCCCTTAGGCCCGCCATGAAATATTCTTAGACGAACAGACCGGACTGTACGGAGACTGTCACATTCAGGCTCAGTAGGAGTTCAGATGAGTTCACCTCGTCAGTCTTCTTATCGGCATCTACCTGGGGGCCGTTACGCACAGCTAGTGCCGCTTGCGGTCTGTGCTTAAACCCACTGCCAGCGTAGTGTTGAGTCTTTAGAGTCCCACACAGAGAGCTATTCGCCTTTAGGCAAAAGAGTAGAGGTCGCATGGTTTTGCGACAGGGTTCGGTCACATCCGTACACTTATGAACGTTTGGTGTCCGGGCAGTTATTACTAGCGGGCTTTGGGTTAAGCCATATCCTAGTATACGTTTTGGGATTGGTTTTATCTCGTTTGTATTCGTGTTCCCCAGAACGCGGATGCGGGTGTGTATGCACGGTTGACCGAGACAGAGGTAGAGGATTCTCATTAGGGTTGTTGACTGTTGACTTTTGCTAAACACTAATGAGAATAAGAAATATGATTAATGATAATATTAATTAAGTATTATTGTGCCATGGTTGGGTTGAAAGGTTGACTTCGTTGACTTGTTGACTTTGTTGACCGGTTGACTAGGTTGGACTTGTTGACCATCATCATTACAATGGCTTTCATTTCATGGCAAAGACTTTTGCTTGCTTGTTTGTTCACAAATTGCATTTAATGCATGAAATGATATTGCCATTTGATATGATAACAACCATCACATAATACTCGATTATTATTATTTGTTATGATTATTTTGGATTATGAAGAGGATGGTTGAAAAAGTCTTTCTCATTCTATCATTTGCATTCTCTCTCATCCTCAAGCTCTCCCTCTTCCTCTTGCTCTCTCTCTAGCTCAAGGAAACTCCTTCTCATGAGTTGAGAACCATATCCTTAGAGGTAAAACCTAAAACACTTCTCTACTCATCCTAGTATACAAGGTCTAGCAAACCAAGTGTTCTAGTTTCCTCTAGATTGAGGTTGGAGCCAAAGGTAGAAGATTTCGGGTGGATCCATCTTCGGCACAAGGAGACGACGAGGTGAGGCCGATCCGACCACCACAAGGAGTTGAAGAGAAGGAGTTCAAGTTTAGGTATAACCCTTAACCGAGTACGTAAAACTCTTAGTTAGGTTGTTAGATAGTTAGTTTAACAAAGATCCGTTTTTGAGTCCATATTACCCCCACCGTAGAAAATCGTTTTTCACCATTTCTGCAACCCCAAAGAACCGGGGACGGGTAACGTGGACTTACAGAGCTTTTACTGGCTCAGGCAAAACAAAATAGGAGCGCATATGTGATATGTGTGGGACCGAGAATAATGCGAGTATGAGATACCGTATTCTATTCTCGCAACTTTTTGTATCGGTCGATTATATGAGATATAGCCGGGTTATCGAATCAAGTGTTGATTCGATAAGTCGATACATTGGATGTTAGTCGGTTATATGAGATATGACCGGATTATTAAGTCAAGTGTTGATTTAATAATTTAGTGTATAATTGTATATTAGATATACTAATTTACATTGACTAACATTTGTTCACTTAAGTATTTTTCTCACATGTGCACAACTTTAATATATATGTGATATATATTAAAATGTGTTTTCTTTTTGTATCATGGTCTTTGATACACATGACATGGGTGTATAAGACATACACCATTCTAATTTTAGTGGAGGGGTTTTTATATTTAAAGTAAATCTAAATTGATTGATATTTGTTAAGTGCATGAAGCTTGTAGAAGCTTTTAGTGCTTTGACAAATTCAACTCAATTTGTTTTACTTATGATATTTAGTTAACCAAACCATTAGAATTAGCCATGGTTATGTCTCTACATGAGTTAGGATATGATACCCACTCACCCATGGTTAGCTCTCTCTCTTGATTTTTAGTTTTCATTCTCATTTTGGAGCTCATCTTCTTCTTCCTTCAAATTCTTGCTAGGGTTTGATAAAGAGAGAGAAATATTGTGAGAAAAGAAATTCTAAAGTGTACACATTTCCTATTTCACCATCCTCTACTAGACTAGCACTTTAGTTTAGGGTGTTTGCTTCACTAATTCTTTAGTTAGTGAAGTAGAAGCTTGAGTTCGTATTCCCTCGACGTAGATCATCTTCGGCCTCAAAGACTTCAAGCAAAACCGTTGCCCTCTTCTCATGGAGCCGTGCCAGAGTCCGGGAGTTCGATGATCGCAACGAAAGGACTACTACAAGGAGCTTATGAAGTGAAGGACCGATCTACAAAGGTTGTATTTTGTATTCACTTAGTCGTAAATGTTGTTTACTTGCATGTGATACGCTAATTATCTAGAAAAGATCTTTTTAGGGTTGTTCGGCGCGGCTAAAATTTTAACCGGGCATGGTTGATGCCTTGTAGTACCTTGTTAGAGTGCCTAGGAACCTTACAGTGGTATCAGAGCCTAGCTAGAGCATTAGGCGACGTGTTTACGAAGTTAAAACTCCGATCGAACCTCGATACGACAAAGTAGACCCCCTCTCTGGAAAATTTTTAAAACTGTGATATTTTCTTTATTAAAAATACCTAAAAAAATCAGCAGGGAATTGTATGCATTACTGTGAAAAACGACAAAGCAACTCGTACGGACAGCCGCTGAACCGCGGCAATACCCTGCTTGTGCCGCGGATCCGCGGCCGTACAATGAGCTTTGGCTATGGTTTTTGCACAGTAATACCCGTATCTGTTATTTTTATTTTCTGGGTATTTTTAATCTGCCTCAAGTGTTGAGTGTTCTGGGGATTATTTTGTATACGTTGATTCGATCGGAAAATTTAATTTCGTTATGTTTTTCGGATAATTTAGAAAGTATTAAAATTTTCGAACGGATATCATTAACTCATTTTTTCCCGGCACGAAGAACTTTCAAGTGTTGAATTTTTCTTGAGTTTAAATCCTTCGGAAAAACGTGCAAGTAACGTGATGGACCCTCTAGAAGAACACAGACCTTAACTCGATTATGTGACCGTCTGAACCGCCTCTAAACCTTAGGGTTTGGAGCAGTACGGCGTGCCACATGTGAGGTGTTAGCTTGACCCTTCTACGGCTGGACCATTGCTACTGTGATGTATTCTGGAATTTTTGAACTCCGCTCAAGTGTTGATCTATTTAGGAAATCTTGGGTATTTTGATTATTCGATCGGAAAGTTTAATACTGTCTATTTATCTGGAATGTGATACAATATGTGGAATTCATATAGTTAGGCATGAAATACGAAGTATGTGATATTTCGGATTTATGATGTCTAAAGAGATTGTGGATTCCAAATGTTGTAGTTTTACACTTTCTTTTCTGCGACCGTAAGTGTAATATGTGATATCGCCGGTTTCGTTGCTATATGTCAACGACAATTGGGATGCGCATATTTACTTATGTTGATGACATGTGATGTTATGTGTTGCTGGATATGTTATATTGGATCTTCGCGTTTTTGAATAGCCGGGGGTTTTATGTGAGATGAGGGTGTTTATTTTCATTCATGTAAAATTCATTGTATGTAATATTCTTTTATTAGGGCACTTCCGGGATGAGGATGATGTCACCATTGTATATGTTGGATATAGTGCCCTATAAGTCAATTATTGGATCGCAGGTATGTGATTGCAATGATTGAGGGATGACTTATACCGATAGAACAGTCTTACTCGAGATGATAGTGTGCTATCTGGTTTGTCTTTATCATCATGTAGATGTTGATAGAGCCCATAGGATTCTTGCTTGACTACCAGCAGTATGATGGCGATCATATATGTGGGAGCTCGGGTCTATAAGCACATCCTTAAAGTGTCCCTAGTCGTGGGAGTTTCGAGACAGGGCATCGATACTCCGGAGTAGACTAGTGTATACATTCGAGAACCCGACGAGGGGCGGTGGCCGGTCTCATAAGCCATTGGTGTTAGTTGGTTCACCTAAGATGTATACAGGTGCTCATTGGGTTATGAGTACACCAGACAGGACTCGCCGGGAACATACTAGTTGGTATTATAGATATCGTCAGATAGCAGTTCCCTGGTGACATATGTACATGTTAGTTCATCGACCTGAGGGTGTTATTTGTCTCGTGTGAGTTCCCACTGTACTTTGATTTATACCCTACCACGGGTCAAAGGAGTCATGCAAACAGGTATTTTTTGGGTACAGTCCCGAGCCACATGGAGGCAGTGAGCAGATCGTCGGGGATTCGTCTCTCCCGGTATTGGGGGTGAGATCGCGCTGTGTTTAGGAGAGCCATTACACGAAATCCGTGGCCAGGGTAATCGAGATTTACTGGAAGGTATTCCAGTAGTATCTCAGGGTGTTCTGGGCTGCTCTCTGAAACGACTTATACAGCTATTGGGAGTCTGACGTTTACCGACCCCCTAGGCCGTATATGCGATACTCATAGACGAATGGACCGGACCGTACGGATATTGTCACTGTCAGGCTCAGTAGGGTTTCTGGATGAGGTCGCTCATCAGCTTCCCTTCCAATCAATACATAGGCAACCGTTACATACAGCTTGTACCTCTGATGTGCTAGTGGTTATACCCAGTGCCATTGTGTTGATGAGTCATTAGAGTCCCCCATAGACACTTTCCCAAGTTCGGGCGAAACGTTGTAGAAGCCATATGGTTTTATGGCAGGGTTCGGAAAATGCACGTGCGTTTTCGCACGTGTCATATTTCGGGCAGATAATACTGGTGGGCTTTAGTTTAAGCCAGATCCAAGTATTATACTGTGTAGATATATTATCTTTGTCTCAGTTGCATTTGTATTCGGTCGTAATACAAATGCGGGTATGTTTATACTGTTACGGGGTTATCCTGAAATTCGTTTCAGGATCACTTTTGGAAGTTGCGAGTTTCCAGTTTTCTATCACCCGTCTTTAACATTCGGTTAAAGACGGATTTATCTTTTCTTCATTGGGTGAGTCATGTTTCTAGATGGTTCTAGATGGAGACGAGGCATGTGAGTCATTAGTTCATTAATGATGCATTTAATGATGGAGGATGACTAAGGTTATGAGTCATTGTTTCCATTAATGCTTTTTGGTAATGCTTAAGATATTTTTCCTTGATCTTTTGCCTTATGATTACCTCCCCTCTCCTACACTCACCTCCCCCCTCTCCTTTATATGGCCAGCCCCCTCTTGTAGGAATAAAGGTGATTTCCTTTTGAAAAAGATTATGATAGTTTAGTGTATGGAAATTTCATAGTTCAATTTCCATTTACCCGATTCCAAATGGCAACTTCATTAACCGTTCGTCCATAACCTTGGACGTAACGAGACAAAGTGTTCTACTCATTATCTATATCAATCTTGGTCATCTCTTTTAGCAAACTTGATGATCGAGTTGCCTCGGTTCGGAGGCAGGAGCCCGTTTAAAGATCCGTCGATATGGTGCCACCTGGACGATGAGACCGGAGATCGAGGAGATCGGAGCAACCTCAATAAAGCGTGGGATGATGATTGAAGACCGAAGGACTCGGATCGTTCGGTATAACATTTCCACCCACTTTGTAGTTTGTCAGTTTATCTTTAATGGCAGATTCGGGTTATAGCACGCGATAGCGCCAGTCGTAAAAGTTTTTGTTCCGCAATTGGGGTCTGCTAGACGGCCGGGGCGCTACCGTGGACTGACAGTGGTATCGGACCTCACCATTAAGATTTACTAAGTTGTGCTAACGCGTTTAAAAGATCGATCGAACAGAATTTCCGAAACTACATTTTTCTATACAAAAAGTTTCTGTCGATTTTAAATCAGGTCTAAAAATTATTTTGAGCACTTCAGAAAACAGAGCAGGCTTTTTGAAGCAAACCGTACAAATTTGGTCACGTGATCCCATATAACAGCCGTGGATCCGCGGTCAAACCTAGGGTTTGACCGCGCATCCGCGGCCGTTTAGTTGGAACAGTGCTCCAAAATTGTACAGGGGCTTCTACACAGTAAATTGTGGTTTTTGGTATATTTCTTCTGGGCCAAGATTTTATTCCTATACAGCAGATGTACGTGGGGCCCACTTCGGGAAATTTTGTCGATCGAAATTTAAACGTGTTAGTTTACAGTATTTACATTATATCTCCGACCGGGAATGTCATTTGATCGGTAAACCGCGTCTGATTGCTATAGTTCTTTTAGACGGGTTTTCGAACGTGACATTCGCGTTGATGTTCTGTGATGTGCTGTGATGTTGCGGATTTGTCGTGGTAGATAGCAGTGTGCAATGGTAGTGTTGTTTGGATTTATTTGTACATTTGATATTGCTGGATGAGCGTCCGACTTGTGGACTGCCGTCACTGCCTGTTTGTATATTATTCTTTTGGGGCACGACCGGGATGAGGTCGATGTACCTGTTGTATATATTTTCATTTCTGTACTAGGTTTATCCCGCGACGGAGTGCACGGATAGCCGGGTTCTGGAGGGCAACGGGTCCGTATCTCATGACTATGAGAGGAAAAGCGGCCTCACTCTAGAATTGGCAGACTATTCGCCGCACTCGTAGGGGGTACAGGTTGACCGAAGGAGGGGAGCTCAAGTTACCGGATTCCGTGAAGTGCCGGGTGGTCCATTCATTTTGCTGTAGGGGGCTGCCTCGCTTCAGGATTTGGCGGGTAACTTGCCGCACTCGTAGGGGTCTAGGTTTCATTGCATAGGCTATCCACACGACCAGGGGAACGTCGGGTTTCAGTAGCGGCTCTGTGAAACCCGGGGATCCCAGATTATCTGTATTGTTCTGTGATGCTTATTACTTTTCTGTAATGTTGCATATTATCACGCCTGGAGGGATTATTGTATATTAGTATATATACTATTAGATGTTGTATATGTTTTTACACCCGCGCTAGTCCAGTTTCCGCTCTGTCGTTAGTTAAGTAACCTAACGAGTGATGACAGGACCCAGTGACGAATGCGGATGGCATATACGTACATTTTATTTTCGTTCTTTTCTGGTGTGATTGATTGATGGGACTGCATTGATTCTTATCAATGCAAGGATAAAACAAACCTATATTTGATGTTGTTAGAACAAATTACAAAGATGTTTCCTTTTTTTTTGCATAGCGGTATTCAGTTAGAATATCCTGCATCTCATTCAACGAGGCAAGGGCCGAGATTCCTACACCGGGAGTGACCCCTTGGGCAGAAGTTTGCATCAGGGTAATAACTTCAATATAGTCGATTACAAGTTGCTTTGCATCGTGGTATTCAGTTAGAATATCCTGCACCTCATTCCACGAGGAAAGAGCCAAGATCCCTTCACCGGGAGTGACTTCTTTAGCAAAAGGTTTTTGCCACTATATTTTTATAAAATGCTATCTGGTTCCTTCAACGAGATCAAGTTCATTACATTAAAGGTTTTTCGCCAAAAACCAGCCGTAATCCTCCGTCATTTCTTAAGGATGGTCAGTAGTATTCAAGCTATATTTGTTGGCCTACGTCAAGGCATAGTGTTTGGTAGCTGCTGGGTATTCATTTGTTGCATAGATAGATGCATTAGTTTAGGACAGACGTACAGCCTTGTTGGCCTATGTCAAGGGCATGTACGATGACCTAAATTAATTAGGACAATGACGGGTAGAACTTGACATGTGGCTTATGATTTGTTGGCCTACGTCAAGGTCATAAGAGCATGGGATAAAAATTATATCAGGAGTTTCAAACATACAGGAAACTTGCAAAAATTGAGCATACCTTCTGGAGTATGATAACATGAGTGGATTCCTTCACGTTATCATGCGATGATAGTTGGATCCCGATTCTCACTGATGAGTTGGTTTACTCTTCAGGTGATCCCGACTAATTCTTCTTTCACGTTTGGAGGAGAAATTGAGATTACAGTGGGAGGTTTCCAGATTAAATAAAGTGATAACCTTTCTGATCTAGGTTAGAGTGCACGCAGAGTGTTTCTTTTCTCTCTCTCTTAGGCAGCGACTTTTGACCGACCCTAGACTATAACTCAGTGACCAAGTTGAACGAACCTTCTTAATATACTGGCTTTTGGATTGTCCGAGTTGCATAAGTCATTGCCGCTCCTTCTTTTACCCTTTGTATTTCTCAGAACACCCCGTATTACTACGGACATCCACTTCCATTGGATAGATCCATCGTACGGTTATATATGAACTCGAAGGGACTTCTTCGAGGATGGATCCAGGTTCAGGAGAAATAGAATTGGTTTATTTAGTAGTCTTTTATTATCACCTTCTCCCAGGTTGCGAGGGCTCCTTAGTTTAGGAGAGTACACCTATTACGCTTATTGGATAGTCTTATTCCAAACCATAAGCAAGTGCCGAAAGGTAGGGAATGAAGAAAACCAATTAGCCTAAGCCGGGTGTACATAAGGTAATAAATAAAGACAAAATAAAGGGATTAGAAATAGGGCAAAGTAATGTAGGGTTACTAGGCACACTAACAAGGCTCTACAAGGTATCGACAAAGCCGGATTAAAAATTTTAGATGCCGGAGTAAAAATTTTAGGTGCCGAACAAAAGCAAGATCGTTAACTAAATATTAGGAGAAACAAAAGCAAGTAAATCACATTTACACTAAAGGAAAGGGACTACAACCTTTGTAGATCCGGTCCTCCACTTCCAAAGCTCCGTGACGACGTCCCTTCGCTGCGATCATCCAACTCCCGGACCTCGGACGGCTCCTTGAGAAATTGCAACGGTATTGCTCAAAGTCTTCGAGGCCAAAGATGATCTACGTCGAGGGAATACGAACACAAGCTTCTACTTCACTAACCAAAGAATTAGTGAAGCAAACACCCTAAACTAAAGTGCTAGTCTAGTAGAGGATGGTGAGATAGGAAATGGGTACACTTTAGATTTTCTTTTCTCACTTTGGTTCTCTCTCTTTCTCAAACCCTAGCAAGAAATGAAGGAGGAAGAAGATGAGCTCAAAAATGAGAATGGAAAAATGATCAAGAGAGAGAATCCTAACCATTGTGAGTGAGTATCATATACTTAACTCATATAGAGACATTACCATAGTTAATTATAGTGGTTAGGTTAGTTAATAGATTAAGTAAAACAAAACAAGTGGAATAAGTCAAAGCATCCATAAGCTTCATGAAGCTTCATGTATGTGAGCTTATTATCCATTTGTTTTAGAATTACTTAAATATGAAAACCTAACCATTATAATTATAATGGTGTATGTCTCATACACCCATGTCTTGTGTAACATCAAACATGATACAATTTGTGCACTAATAAATATATATCACATATATATTAACTTGTGCACAAGTGAGAAAAATAAATGCTTAAGTGAACCAATGTTAGTTAATGTAAATTAGTAAATCCAATATACAATTATACACTAAATTATTAAATCAACACTTGACCTAATAATCCGGTTATATCGCATACAACCGACTAACATTCAATGTATCGACTTATCGAATCAACCCTTGATTCGATAACTAGGTTATATCGCATACAACCAATCGATATAACCATCGCGACAATCGAATACGGTATCACATACTCGCATCATTCTCGGTCCCGCACATATCACAAATGCGCTCCTATCTCGTTTCGCCTGAGCCAGTTCATCCTCTATGTAGGACTCTAAAGACTCTTCAATACGCCGACAGTAGGTGATGATCATATCAAGCACCCACAAGCCGTCAGCGGTACTGGCTGGACGTATTGGCTACCCGGGTATTGAGCGATCAGAAGATCAGCAAGCAAGCCCGCTCCAACTCCTATAAAAAGCCTGATAGTGACACTTCCGTACAGTCCGGTCTCCTCGTCTGATATGTCGCATATCAGTTCTAGGGGTGGTAAACGTCAGACCCCAATAACCGATAAGTCATGCTGATATGAGGCTCATAACGGGTCGAGAAACTACTGGTAACTCTTACCAGTACATCTCTAAAGCAGCCCTGGCCAGGGACTTCCCTGTTATGGCCAATCGAGCATAGCACAACATCAACCCCAATACCGGGAGAGACGAAACCCCTCCTATCGCTCATTACCTCCATGTGACTCGGGACTGTACCCAAAAACCACCGTTTTTCACGCCCTCTTGGACGTGGTAAGGTGGAAATCAAAGCACAGTGGGAATCACACTAGACTCTATGACGATCTCGGGTCTACAGACTAACCTGTACCAGTGTCACCAGAGAACTGCCATAAGACGTAAGGTATAATACCATCTGGGAGTTCTCGGCGAGTCCGTCCAGTGTACCCAGTCTCCACTGAGCACCCGTATATCATCTCTGATGTCAAACACCAATGGATATGGGATCATCCATCGCCCATCTGTATGGGTCGAGAAGGCATACGCTGGTCTATACTGGTATATCTATGCCCCGTCTCGATACGCCCACAACTAGGGACCTTAAAGGATGTACATATGGACTACCATGTCCCCACTAGTATGATCCGCATCATAGTCCAGGTAGTCAAGTACTCATCCTAAGGGTTTTACCAACATGTAACAGAGAGACAATCAGTATACACGTTAAGGTAAAGAGTAACCAGATAGCATACTATCATGTCGAGCAAGAAAGTCCTCCCTATATATGTCCAAGCATCCACTATAATATACATCCTATGTATAGTAATGGCCTCTGGGGCATACATATAACTAACAATCTCCCACTTGCACTAAGGCCATCTGATAGCAGTGGTTGTAGTATCTCATACTCAACCATCCCATAATAGACTCTCTCTGGGAAAAGGCCTTTTGTGAGTGGATCCGCCGTGTTGTCCTCTGAGTCTACTCTCCTAACCTCGATCCCTTAGAGATCAACCATCTCCATGATCAGGTGATACTGCATTAGAATATGTCTGGATCACTGATGGGACGGGCGTTCCTTGGCGTAAGCTACAACTCCATTTTCACACAATGGGAGGAACGAAGTTCATCTCATGAACTTATATACACCCAAACTTCCTCTTTGGTAGCATCTTTGGCAACGATGTATCTTGGCTTTAATCTTCTAGTATGTCACGGTATCTAGCTTGGAACTCTTCCAACATACCGTCCCTTTACTGAGCGTAAAGACAATGCCTACGACTGACATTCCGTCGTCCTAATCACTCTGGAACCTTTCCAGTGATTCTCCCCAGGATCAATTGATACCATCTCACTACATCTAGTGAGTATCCTAACATTCAATTTAGATCTATCTCATTGATCCAAAACCCAGGATTTAGTACGTATCACTTGGATCCTATATGGAGAATTATTGTGATAAGCGAAGATTGACTTAGCGTAGCATAGGAAACTCCTCCCCTATCAAGAGTATGTCATCCATGTACTCTACGAGGATCACTACCATACTCTCTACTACCTTTTTGTATATACAAGGTTCATCTACCATTTTGATGATGTCAAACTCTTTGACTAACACATCAAAATAGATGTTCCAACTCCGCGATGCCTGCTTTATCACATAAAACATCTTGCACACGTTTCCGCTGCTCCCACTATCTACGAAGCCCTCTGGCTGTATACTTATAGACTCTCTCTTCTAAAACATCATTTAGAAAAGCAGTGATGACACCCAACCGCCAGATATCGTAGTCATGGTATGTAGCCGTGGCAAGTAGGATCAGGATGGACTTAAGCATAGGCCCCAGAAAAGGTTTCATCATTAGCCACAACTGGTCTATGATGCAGACCTTTAACAGCTCTAGCTTTGAAAGTCTCAACTTTTCCATGTACACCAAGTAATCTTCTCAAGATATACTCGCTCCTGATGGGGATTTAACCCTTCAGATAAAGCAACCAAAGTCCATACTTTATTGGTGTATAAGGATTCCATCTCAGATCGCTAAGCATCCAGCCATTCTTACAGAGTCCCACTCTAGATGGCCAGTTCGAAACTAGTTGGGTCATCATCTCATGATGCAATTCTCGCTCCCACTGTCATAGAGAAACCAAAGTATCTATCAGGTGGGTGAGAAACCCTACTAGATCGGCGGAGAGGCTGAGGTTCGTTGGTGGTTATTGAATCCTTTGGTTCTACCAAATCATCAGCTGCAGTTTGTATAGCTGGAACTGCTTCCAGTTCTTCCTCATGTCCACTAATTTCTTCACAAGAAATTCCCTTTCACAAAGATGGCATGTTGAGAAACAAAACATTTTTGTTCCTCGGTTAGGTAGAAGATATTTCCTTGCGAATGCTTAGGATATCCAACAAACTTGTACAGAACTGACTTTGCCTCGAGCTTGTCCGGATTTTGCTTTTTAGACATAGGCCGGACATCCCCAAATCTTAACAAACTTAAGATATGGGCTCTTCCCAATCCATATCACATATGAAGTGGTAGGCAACTGATTTGATCGGAACCCTATTCAATAGGTATGCAACTTCATAAGTGCATAACTCCCTATAAGGAAATAGGAAACTCAGTAGTACTCATCATAGAGCGCACCATATCAAATAGGGTGTGGTTGCTCTGCCCCGATACACCGACGTGCTGTGGTGTATACGGAGGAGTAATGCTGAGAGAGAATCATATTCTCCTTTAGAATAATTCAGGAATTCCGTGCTCAAGTATTCTCCTCCCTGATCACATCAAAGGAAATAATACATATACTCGTTTTGGTTCTCTACTTCTAACTTATATTCTGTGAATATCTCAAAAGCTTCGGACTTATGTTTTAACAGGAACATATGTCTGAATCTTGAGAGATCATCAGAGAATGTAATGAAGTACAAAGAACCGGTCTTGGCAAGTGTAGACAAGGGACCTTTATACATCAACATGTATCATCCCAAGAGTTCAATAACCCTTTCTTTGTTTCCAATAAACAGAGCTGTGGTCATCTTATCTTTGTGACATGACCGGCAAGTTTCACAAGATGTAAATTCAAACTAATTTAAATATACATCTATATGTAACTTCAGCTAGTCGGGTCGCATTGATATGACCTAGTCTACAATACCTCAAGAAGGATTCGTTCATTTCTGAACTATTCCTCTTGTATGTGTTCTGTATACTAAGAACTGTAGTTTGATTTAGAATGTCAATGCTTTTAGATAACGTGCCTGAACCGATCAACTCTTGATATAGGAAATGTTCAAAAGATTATCCAACAATACAAAATTATATCCTTTCTTTACGAATAAAGAGACTGATATGATTTTGTATATCAGGTTCGGCATCTAATAACATTTGTTCAGAATCAATGTATTCTGGTAATACAGGGTGATAGTGACAAACAGACTTGGCTGCAACACTTGCACCGTTTTCTATCTCATAAAATTTATCACCCGTTCTCAGTTCTCTACCTGTCTGTAGCCCATATAACAGATTACATATGCGGGATCCTGATCCGGTATCACATACCCAGGACGTAAAGGATACTGAGAAACAGTTCTCTGTAATGAACACACCCGAAGATGATGCATCAGTATGCACTTTCTTCATTTGGGCGGCATGGGAAATCTGATATTCCCCAAAATTCCTGCTCTGTCTTATAACATTTATAAGTTGGAGCGGGACCAACGTTCCCCAGCTCAGTATAACGAGCGGGTTCGGTCAATACATCCGTATTATTATCTTGATTAAGGCGTGATATGGTCGCTATCTGGAGAGAGAGAAGAAAACACTCAGCGTGCGCTCTTGCAAGAAGAGATTAGTTATTATTTTATCTAATCAGGATGGCTCCCACTGTTTTTATCAAATCTTCCTTCAAACCCTAAAAGGAAAGACTAACCGGGATTAATTACACGCTACAAGTTCGCCAATCTTTCAGCCAGGCCAGTGTCGATACTTTGAGGGAAGTCCCCCGTGCTTTCGCACGAACCTAATTAATGTAAACCTCGTTTTCCCAGAGGCGTAACCCCGTTAACACCTTTCTAGACGCCTACTCGATCGGCTAATTGTAATGTGAAAAACTCTCCCAGGAGTAACAATTACTCGCAGTGGGTATCGGGATCCAACTATCTCATAGAAGGTATGCAATCTCATTGCAGATTTCAACACTTGAAATTCCCGATAATTTTCCCCCTAACGTGCTATGACCTTGACGAAAGCCAACAAACCATAGCCCGCTAGTCAAGTTCAACCCGTACATTTCTTGACTGAATTAAACCCACCCGCACGACCCTTGACGAAAGCCAACAAAGCCGTACGACTACCCTAATCCAATCGCATCGTATGCAGCAGATAAGCAGCATATAGCTACCGCACACTACACCTTGACGAAAGCCAACAAATGTAGCACGAATACTATATACAACTTATCTGAAATGACGGAGGGCTACGACAGGTTTTTCTGAAAACCTATTGCGTAATGAACTTGATATCGTTGTAGGATCAAATGATTTTAGAATGGAGTGTTTTTGAGGCTTTTCTAGTTTTGCTAAAAGGGTCACTCCCGGTGAAGGGATCGTCGGCCCTTTCCTCGTCGAATGAGGTGCAGGATATATCATATATACCACTATGCAAAGCAAGAACTATAGAAGCAATCAAAAGACAAACCGAGTGTTGTAGCATCTGCCAGTTATTGCTAAAGGGGTCACTCTCGGTGAAGGGATCTCGGCCCTTTCCTCATCGAATAAGGTGCAGGATGTTCTACAAGGAACACCGCGATGCAAAGCAAGAACTGTAGCTACCTATTTTTGAAAATTCGATTCCACAATATCTTTTAGGTTTCTTTTTCTTTCATTAATCACATTAATGAAGTCCCATCATTTAAGTCACCTAAACATCACAGATAAATACGACGTACACTTATGCCATCCGCATTCGCCTTGATGTCCCCTCGTGCACCGTTAGGTTAGGTAACTAATGGTAGAGCGGGGCTAGCACGGGTGTAAAATATAAGTAACGTCTTTATAATATATCATATATACTATATATAGTATCTATCACAGCACATCACATGATCACATCACAGATATCGCAGCAGAAGAAACATATGAAACATTGGATATACTAGGACGTCCGTGTTTCATTTTGAGCCTCTATAAAACATGGATTCCACGGTCGCGATGAATAGCCAAACCCACACCCCTAGAACCCTACGAGAGCGGAAAGCAACCCTACCAATTCTAGAGTTAGGAGACCCGGACTCAACTCCTCGAGTTGGTCTCCTACTGGACCCTAGAACCCGGTTACTTGTGCTCTCCTCCTCGGGTCTATCCTAGTGCGGAAAAGTAAATAATATACAAATGGTAACATCAACCTCATCCCGGAAGTGCCCCAATAAAAGAATATTACATACATTTAAATTTACATGAATGAAAATAAAAACTCTCATCTCACATAAAAAAACCCGGCTATTCAAAACGCGACGATCCAATATAACATATCCAGCAACACATAACATCACATGTCATCAACGTAAGTAAATATGCGCACCCCAATTGTCGTTGACATATAGCAACGAAACCGGCGATATCACATATTACACTTACGGTCACAGAAAAGAAAGTGTAAAACTACAACGGTTGGAATCCGCAACCTCCTTAGACATCGCATGCCTAACAGTTATAAACCCCACATTTTAGTCTCTATATCGAAAACACTTTTCAATATCTAGTCGGGCAATTCAACAAGATTCCCGATAAGTGATCGAATGCTCGTCGCAAACTTTAGTAGACGACCGCACCCCCGATGCCGTCGACGAAGTGCACTAAGGCGGAACACCGCTGCCGCGAGCACCAGAACGGATGCTTTTTGGCGACGGGGTTCTCCTACAGTCACTTGGTCGGGGCTATAGGGCATGGCTGTCTATTAAGTTTACCCGGCGAGTATCCGCGTACGCTACGTGATTGCGACGGACTTTTGATCGCATCAAAATTCCGTGGCAACCGATCATTTGAGACTAAACTGCTATGTTTATAACATTCAAATCAGTTATCTCATAACTACTTATGGATTCCAAATATTGTATCACATTCCAGATAAATAGACAATGTTAAACTTTCCAATCAAATGATCAAACACCCAAGTTTTTCCAAATGGTTCTCAACACTTGAGGGGGGTTTAAAAACATCGATCACATGCCACAGTACCAACGGTCCAGCCGTAGAAGGGTCAAGCCAACGCCTCATATGTGGCACGCCGTACTGTCCCAAATACTAAGGTTCAAAGGGCAGTTCAAGACGGTCACATAATCGAGTCAAGGTTTGTTGTCTTCAAGAGGGTCCATTGCGTAACTTGCACGATCTAGACGTTCTTAAACAAACGGAAAAATCCAACACTTGGAAATTTTCCGGCAAGGGAAAAAGTGAGATATTGATATCCGGTCGAACTTTTTAACACGTTCTAAATATCCGGAAAACATAAACAAAGTTAAATAATACGATCGAATCATCGAGTCCCCAATACAACCCAGAAAACTCAACTCTTGAGTATAGATTAAAATTACCCAGAAGACAGAGGACTAACATCTGGACATTACTGTTGAAACAGTGGAGCAAGAAGCCACTTTCTTGCCGCGGAACCGCCGCCCAACCTAGGGTTAGGCCGCGGTTCCGCAGCTCTGTGATGGAATCAGGGCCACGTGTTTCACTGTAATTCCTAGAAAACCCTGCTGAATTTTTTGAGTATTTTTAATTTGGAAAAATCTACATTTTCAGAAAATGTATAGAGAAGGGTTTGATTTAGGGTTTCGGGGTTCGATCGGATTTCTAACATCGTCTACACTTCGCCTAAAGCTCTAGCTAGGCTCTGATACCACTGTAGGGTTACTAGGCACACTAACAAGGCTCTACAAGGCATCGACCATGCCGGATTAAAAATTTTAGGTGCCGAACAACCCTAAGCAAGATCGTTAACTAAATATTAGGCGAAACAAAAGCAAGTAAATCACATTTAAACTAAAGGAAAGGGACTACAACCATTGTAGATCCGGTCCTCTACTTCCAAAGCACCGTGACGACGTCCCTTCGCTGCGATCATACAACTCCCGGACTCTCGGACGGCTCCTTGAGAAATTGCAACGGTATTGCTCGAAGTCTTCGAGGCCGAAGATGTTCTACGCTGAAAGAATACGAACACAAGCTTCTACTTCACTAACCAAAGAATTAGTGAAGCAAACACCCTAAACTAAAGTGCTAGTCTAGTAGAGGATGGTGAGATAGGAAATGGGTACACTTTAGATTTTCTTTTCTCACTTTGGTTCTCTCTCTTCCTCAAACCCTAGCAAGAAATGAAGGAGGAAGAAGATGAGCTCAAAAATGAGAATGGAAAAATGATCAAGAGAGTCCTAACCATGGTGAGTGAGTATCATATACTTAACTCATGTAGAGACATTACCATAGTTAATTATAGTGGTTAGGTTAGTTAATAGATTAAGTAAAACAAAACAAGTGGAATAAGTCAAAGCATCCATAAGCTTCATGAAGCTTCATGTATGTGAAATCATTATCCATTTGTTTTAGAATTACTTAAATATAAAAACCTAACCATTATAATTATAATGGTGTATGTCTCATACACCCATGTCTTGTGTATCATCAAACATGATACAATTTGTGCACTAATAAATATATATCACATATATATTAACTTGTGCACAAGTGAGAAAAATAAATGCTTAAGTGAACCAATGTTAGTTAATGTAAATTAGTATATCCAATATACAATTATACACTAAATTATTAAATCAACACTTGACTTAAGAATCCGGTTATATCTTATACAGCCGACTAACATTCAATGTATCGGCTTATCGAATCAACCCTTGATTCGATAACTAGGTTATATCGCATACAACCAATCGATACAGCCATCGCGAGAATCGAATACGGTATCACATACTCGCATCATTCTCGGTCCCGCACATATAACATATGCGCTCCTATCTCATTTCGCCTGAGCCAGTACAACCTCTATGTAGGACTCTAAAGACTCGTCAATACGCCGGCAGTAGGTGATGATCATATCAAGAACCCACAAGCCGTCAGCGGTACTAGCTGGACGTAACGGCTACCCGGGTATTGACCGATCAGAAGATCAGCAAGCAAGCCCGCTCCAACTCCTGTAAAAAGCCTGACAGTGACACTACCGTACAGTCCGGTCTCCTCGTCTGATATGTCGCATATCAGTTCTAGGGGTGGTAAACGTCAGACCCCAATAACCGATAAGTCATGCTGATATGAGGCTCATAACGGGTCGAGAAACTACTGGTAACTCTTACCAGTACATCTCTAAACCAGCCCTGGCCAGGGACTTCCCTGTTATGGCCAATCGAGCATAGCGCAACATCAACCCCAATACCGGGAGAGAAGAAACCCCTCCTATCGCTCATTGCCTCCATGTGACTCGGGACTGTACCTAAAAACAACCGTTTTGCATGCCTCCTTGGACGTGGTAAGGTGAAAATCAAAGCACAGTGGGAATCACACAAGACTCTATGACGATCTCGGGTCTACAGACTAACCTGTACCAGTGTCACCAGAGAACAGCCATCTGACGTAAGGTATAATACCATCTGGGAGTTCTCGGCGAGTCCATCCAGTGTACCCAGTCTCCACTGAGCACCCGTATATCATCTCTGATGTCAAACACCAATGGATATGGGATCATCCATCGCCCATCTGTATGGGTCGAGAAGGCATACGCTAGTCTATACTGGTATATCGATGCCCCGTCTCGATACACCCACATCTAGGGACCTTGAAGGATGTACTTATGGACTACCATGTCCCCACTAGTATGATCTGCATCATAGTCCAGGTAGTAAAGTACTCATCCTAAGGGCTTTCCCAACATGTAAGAGAGAGACAATCAGTATACACGTTAAGGTAAAGAGTAACCAGATCGCATACTATCATGTCGAGCAAGAAAGTCCTCCCTATATATGTTCAAGCATCCACTACAATATACATCCTATGTATAGTAATGGCCTCTAGGGCATACATATAACTAACAAGTAAATTGCGACTGCTATCATTCACGACCAAATCGCGTACTTCATCGCCACTCCTACTTCACCTTTAATTTCTCCAGAACAACCCGTATCACTACGAACATTCAATTCCATTGGATAAATCCATCGTATGGTTATATACGAACTCGAAGGATATTTTTTCGAGGATGGATTCTGGTTCAGGAGAAATAGGAATAAGGTTTATTCAGTTATCTTTTATTATCACCTTCTCTCAAGTTGCTAGTACTCCTAGGTTTAGGAGGGTACACCTATTATGCTTACTGGATATTCTTCTTCCAAACCATAGGCTGGTGCCGAACGGTAGGGAAGGAAGAAAACCACTTAGCCTAATGATGGTGTACAGAAGGTAATGAATAAAGACAAATAAAGGGATTTAGGGAGATGGCAAATAAATATACGGTTAAAGTCATGAATTGGATTATGGAAGAGGCATTACAAAGAATACCAGGATACCCCTTCGAAACATTTTCATGTTTCAATTACACTGTGCATTATTAATTGTAAACTGATTTCCCAATTAAACCCTTGCTCCAGGGTATGTATTTACCAAGTATGCTTCTCACATCTGTATGGTTTTTCAGATGATGAGTGGGAGTAAGTTATTGGGAATTAGGTGATCATCCTCATTATATCGGAATTCTTTGTAATTGGTGATATTTGAGGAAATCGCCTGGGGACAGTTTTCAACCTATGACGCACAGGTTTTGAGTTATTAAACTCAGCGGACTTATACAGAGTATTGTATGTTGTCCAGTGTCCATCAGGACAAAGGGGTTGGTCCTCGTACTCTATTCTATTTACTTGTGACTTCTCTAGTTTTTAGACAAGTGTTTCCTAGAAGTACAATGTCTAAGTTTTGAGAAGTTCTAGGTATAAGAATAAAGTAGAGAACCAAGTATCGCAAGTATCGGGATTCTTCAAAGAAATCGAAGATGTAGATTCTTGTGATTGGTATTCAGATTGTAGTAATGGTTTTGAGAAACTTGTTTCTCTTTCAGGTTACTCATAATTGGATGGATTCCTAAGTTGAGTAATGCTGATTAGCCTATATCCATTAAGTTGATATGCACTGGAGACAGCTGCATGATTTGAATCTGGTTCCAATTATATTTGTGCCAAAGTTTCTATATTAGATATAGAATGGATCATATCTTAACGAAGTTAAGGTAAGGGGAGTTGTCCAGCTTATGCTTAAAACCAGACACTGGATAACTCAAGGCACGTTTCTGTAATGGCAGTTTGTGGGTTGACCCTAGCTTTGATGAGGGTTGATTTTCTACCATCTGGAAGATCAATAGTGATATTGTTCTTGACTCGCCACAGTTTTAATAAAATGGATTTTTGCATAAAACAGTAGTGGGAGTATGGTAGAACTGGAAGTGATTCCAGAACTGCAAACGATTACGGAAAATTTAATAGGACCTATATATTCAATCAGATTTAACATTCCAATAGACATTCCGCAGATATGGTGGGTAATCTCAGACACCCGAGAGGTACTCCGGTAGCCTCAAGGACGGTGAAAGAGGGAGGTTCTAGTTTACCCAGACTTGACACTACTGTTGTTCCAGGCTTTGAGACCCGGCAGGAGGTTAAGCGTCATTCTAAACTAGCTTTAGAAGTGTACGTATATATTATTCTGCTAGAGGGTTGTCGTAGTCAGTGGGAGAATCGGAAGTATAGTGGGCAAGTAGCTTATGTTTATTTATAGACTTAAGCAATTATAGTTGAGATAGATCATCTAATTTTGATGTGACAGTCATAGGTTTGACTTCATCAGAATAGGGGATGGATCTGTTAAGAAAGTAGTAGGGTGTTATGTCTTGGTATTTGGATGACATACACAGAGTAGGATGTAAAATTCCTGTACTACGATCGGTTGTACTGTGGTCGTCACACAGTTGTTTCTCCACAAAGGATATGGATATAATATTTGACATTCTGGTTACTAGATTTATGGTTTTAAATCTAGATTTGGGTAGTTTCCTAATGTGGGTACTTTAACAGTATTCTAATGGTATTTTAGAATAGATGACTCCTGGCATGGTGGTGTACCTGCAGGTGATGGAGTCATCCTCTCTAAAGGTGTCTTATAGACTAAAGAGGAGAGGGACGTGCATGATTAGCAGATCGCTTGCTTAGGCAATTGAGTCAATCATGAGATGTCAAGTACCACACCAGATGTCGTTTATGCACTAGTTGCGATAAGTTTATATTAATCCAATCCTGAAGAAACATACGGAAGCATTTATAGAACATAAGTATATATTCTATGGATTTGATGACGGTAGCCTCCTTCGGGAGACGGTTATCATTCCAGGCTTCAAAGGTGACATGGATGACAGAGTGATTGTCTGAGTTATAGTTTTTCCTCAGACGAGGGACATTATTATGGACAAGTGGTCCAAGAGGATACTGTGGGAGGCATAGTGCTGGACACTGATTAGTTTCAGTGATAGATACAGTCTAAGAAGTTTGGATTTGGACTTCATTTATGAACTAGGTCCCATCAGATATCCAGACATATTCTAAAACAGGTATTACTCGATTCGGGAGATGGTTTTCTCCGCAAACTTGAGTTTAAGAGAGACATAGAAAGAAACATCAGGGCGGATCCACTCTCTGAGGCTATTTCTCGAACACAATAGTTTTACAAACGAGCTTTGTGAAACTGATTAGTCGAGGAGTTGGATGTTCGGTATCACACGGGCTGTGAGTATGCGACATCGCAATAATTAGCCTTAAGTGCAAGTGGGAGATTGTTGGATATAGTGCCCTCTAAGTCAATTATTGGATCTCAGGTACGTGATTGCAATGATTGAGGGAGAACCTATACCGATAGAACAGTCTTACTCGAGATGATAGTGTGCTATCAGGTTTGTCTTTATCATCATGTAGATGTTGATAGAGCCCATAGGATTCTTGCTTGACTACCAGCAGTATGATGGCGATCATATATGTGGGAGCTGGGGTCTATAAGCACATCCTTAAAGTGTCCCTAGTCGTGGGAGTTTCAAGACAGGGCATCGATACTCCGGAGTAGACTAGTGTATACATTTGAGACCCCGATGAGGGGCGGTGGCCGGTCTCACAAGCCATTGGTGCTAGTCGGTTCACCTAAGACGTATACAGGTGCTCATTGGGTTATGAGTACACCGGACAGGACTCGCCGGGAATATGCTAGTTGGTATTATACATATCGTCAGATAGCAGTTCCCTGGTGACATGTGTACAGGTTAGTTCATCGACCTGAGGTCGTCATTTTTCTCGTGTGAGTTCCTACTGTACTTTGATTTATACCCTTCCACGGGTCAAAGGTGTTGTGCAAACAGGTATTTTTTGGGTACAGTCCCGAGCCACATAGAGGCAGTAAGCTGATCGTCGGGGATTCGTCTGTCCCGGTATTGGGGGTGAGATCGCGCTGTGTTTAGGAGAGCCATTACATGAAATCCCTGGCCAGGGTAATCGAGATTTACTGGAAGGTATTCCAGTAGTATCTCAGGGTGTTCTGGGCTGCTCTCTGACACGACTTATACAGCTATTAGGGGTCTGACGTTTACCGGCCCCCTAGGCCGTATATGCGATACTCATAGACGAATGGACCGGACTGTACGGATATTGTCACTGTCAGGCTCAGTAGGGTTTCTGGATGAGTTCGCTCATCAGCTTCCCTTCCAATCAATACATAGGCAACCGTTACGTACAGCTTGTACCTCTGACGTGCTAGTGGTTATACCCAGTGCCAGTGTGTTGATGAGTCATTAGAGTCCCTCACAAACACTTTCCCAAGTTCGGGCGAAACGTTGTAGAAGCCGTATGGTTTTATGGCATGTTTCGGAAAATGCACGTGCGTTTTCGCACGTGTCATATTTCGGGCAAATAATACTGGTGGGCTTTGGTTTAAGCAAGATCCAAGTATTATACTATGTAGATATAATATCTTTGTCTCATTTGCATTTGTATTCGGTCGTAATACAAATGCTGGTATGTTTATACTGTTGCGGGGTTATCCTGAAATTCGTTTCAGGATCACTTTTGGAAGTTGCGAGTTTCCAGTTTTCTATCACCCGTCTTTAACATTCGGTTAAAGACGGATTTATCTTTTCTTCTTTGGGTGTGTCATGTTTCTAGATGGTTCTAGATGGTGACAAGGCATGTGAGTCATTAGTTCATTAATGATGCATTTAGTGATGGAGGATGACTAAGGTTATGGGTCATTGTTTCCATCAATGCTTTTTGGTAATGCATAAGATATTTTTCCTTGATCTTTTGCCTTATGATTACCTGCCCTCTCCTACACTCACCTCCCCCCTCTCCTTTATATGGCCGGCCCCCTCTTGTGGGAATAAAGGTGATTTCCTTTAGAAAAAGATTATGATAGTTTAGTGTATGGAAATTTCATAGTTCAATTTCCATTTACCCGATTCCAAATGGAAACTTCATTAACCGTTCGTCCATAGCCTTGGACGTAACGAGACAAAGTGTTCTACTCATTATCTATATCAATCTTGGTCATCTCTTTTAGCAAACTTGATGATCGAGTTGCCTCGGTTCGGAGGCGGGAGCCCGTTTAAAGATCCGTCGACGTGGTGCCACCTGGACGACGAGACCGGAGATCGAGGAGATCGGAGCAACCGCAACAAAGCGTGGGATGGTGATTGAAGACCGAAGGACTCAGATTGTTCGGTATAACATTTCTACCCACTTTGTAGTTTGTTAGTTTAGCTTTAATGGCAGATCCGGGTTATAGCACACGATAGCGCCAGTCGTAAAAGTTTTTGTTCCACAATTGGCGTCTGCTAGACGGCCGGGGCGCTACCGTGGACTGACAGTATATTATTTACTTTTCTGCATTAGGTAGACCCAAGTAGGAGAGCACAAGTAACCGGGTTCTAGAGTCTAGTGGGAGACCAACTCAAGTAGTCGAGTCCGGGTCTTCTAACTCTAGAATTGGTAGGGTTGCTTGCCGCTCTCGTAGGGGTCTAGGGGTGTGGGTTTGGCTATTCATCGCAATCATGGAATCCGTGTTTTATAGAGGCTCAAAATAAAACACGGACGTCCTAGTATATCCAATGTTTCATATGTTTCTTCTGCTGCGATATCTGTGATGTGATCATTTGATATCTTGTGATAAATACTGTATATAGTATATATGATATATTATATAGACGTTTCTTATGTTTTACACTCGCGCTGGCCCTGCCCCGCTCTGCCGTTAGTTTCCTAACCTAACGGTGCACGAGGGGACATCGAGGCGAATGCGGATGGCATAAGTGTACGTCGTATTTATCTGTGATGTTTAGGTGACTTAAATGATGGGACTTCATTAATATGATTAATGAAAGAAAAGAAACCTAAAAGATGTTGTAGAATCAAATTTTTCAAAAAAAAGGTAGCTACAGTTTTTGCTTTGCATAGCGATATATATGATATATCCTGCACCTTATTCGATGAGGAAAGAGCCGAGATCCCTTCACCGGGAGTGACCTCTTTAGCAAAACTGGCAGATGCTACAACACTCGGTTTGTTTTTTGATTGCTTTTGGATTTTTTTCTTTGCATAGCGATATATATGATATATCCTGCACCTTATTCCATAAGGAAAGAGCCGAGATCCCTTCACCAGGAGTGACCTCTTTAGCAAAACTAATGAAAGCCTCAAAATCACTCCATTTCAAAATTCACTCGATTCTACAACGATATCAAGTTCATTACGCAATAGGTTTTCAGAAAAACCTGTCATAGCCCTCCGTCATTTCAGATAAGTCCTGCTTAGTATTCGTGCTGCGTTTGTTGACCTTGTCAAGGCGCATTGTGCGGTTGCTGACCAGTATTTATCTGCTTATGCATATGATGCAGATTGGATTAGGGTAGTCGTACAGCCTTGTTGACCTTGTCAAGGGTCGTACGGGTGGGTTTAATTCAATCAAGAAATGACGGGTTGAACTTGACTTACGGTCTATGGTTTGTTGACCTTGTAAAGGTCATAGATCGTTTGGGGCAAAATATTATCGAGAATTTCAAGTGTTGAAATTGCAATGAGATTGCATACCTTCTATGAGATAGTTGGATCCCAATATCCACTGTGAGTAATTGTTACTCCTGGGAGAGTTTTACACAGGACAATTAGCCGATCAAGTAGGTGTCTAGAAAGGTGTCAACGGGGTTACGCCTATGGGAAAACGAGATTTACTTTAATTAGGTCCGTGCGAAAGCACGGGGAACCTCCCTC
The DNA here is from genome assembly GCA_030015575.1 of Agapanthus africanus. NCBI lineage: Eukaryota > Viridiplantae > Streptophyta > Magnoliopsida > Asparagales > Amaryllidaceae > Agapanthus > Agapanthus africanus. Next base: position 453,076,696 of record CM057337.1, on the reverse strand, counting down.
AAATACCGACACTGGCCTGGCTGAAAGATTGGCGAAATTGTAGGGTGTAATTAATCCCGGCTAATCTTTCCTTTTAGGGTTTGAAGGAAGATTTGATAAAAACAGTGGGAGCCATCCTGATTAGATAAAATAATAACCAATCTGATCTTGCAAGAGCGCACGCAGAGTGTTTTCATCTCTCTCTCTCTCCAAGTAGCGACCATGTCACGCCTTAATCAAGATAATAATATGGATGTATTGACCGCACCCGCATGTTATACTGTGCTGGGGAACGTTGCTTCCGTTCTTTCTTATAAGAGTTATAAGACCGTGCAGGGAATAGGGGATTACCAGGATTCCCGTGCCGCCCAAACGAAGAAAGTGCATACTGATGCATCTTCTTCGGGTGTATTCATTACCGAGAACTTTTTCTCAGTATCCTCTACGTCCTGGGTATGACATACCGGATCAGGATCCCACAAATGTAATCAGTTACATGGGCTTAAGATAGGTAGAGAACTGAGAACGGGTGATAAAATTTCAAGAGTTGGAAATAGTGCAATTGTTGCAGCCAAGATGTCGAAAGTTATCACCTTGTATTACTGAAATACATTGATTCTGAACGAATGTTCTTAGATACCGAACCTGATATACAACATCATATCAGTCTCTTTATTTAGTAAAGAAGGATATAATTTTGTATTGTTGGATAATGTTTTGAACATTTCCTATATCAAGAGTTGATCGGTTCAGGCACGTTATCTAAAAGCATATACGTTCTAAATCAAACTACAGTTCTTAATGTATAAAAAACACACACAAGAGGAAGAGTTCAGAAATGAACGAATCCTTCTTGAGGCATTGTAGACTAGGTCATATCAATGCGACCCGACTAGCTAAGTTACATTAAGATGCATATTTAAATCAGTTTGAATTTACATCTTGTGAAACTTGCCAGTCATGTCACAAAGATGAAATGACCATAGCTCCGTTTATTGGAAACAGAGAAAGAGTTAGTGAACTCTTGGGATTGATACATGCTGATGTATGAAGGTCCCCATTCTACATATGCCAGGACCGGTTCTTTGTACTTCGTTACATTCACTGATGATCTCTCAAGATTCAGATATATGTTCCTGTTGAAACACAAGTCCGAAACTTTTGAGATAATCAGAGAATATAAGTTAGAAGTAGAGAACCAAAAATGGGTATAAGTATTATGTCCTTTGATGAGATCAAGGAGGAGAATACTTGAGCACGGAATTCCTGGACTTTTCTAAAGGAGAATGAGATTCTCTCTCAGCATTACTCCTCCGTATACACCATAGCACGATGGTATATCGGGGCGGAGCAATAGTACCCTATGTGATATGGTGTGCTCTATGATGAGTACTACTGGTTTTCCTATTTCCTTTTGGGAGTAATGCACTTGAGAAGCTGCATACCTATTGAATAGGGTTCAAATCAAATCAGTTGCCTACCACTTCATATATGATATGGAAAGGGAAGAGTCCATATTTTAAGTTTGTTAAGATTTGGGGTTGTCCGGCCTATGTCTGAAAAGCAAAATCCGGACAAGCTCGAGGCAAAGTCAGCTGTGTGATTGTTTGTTGGATATCCCAAGCATTCGCAAGGGAATATCTTCTACCTAACCGAGGAACAAAAGATGTTTTGTTTCACAGCATGCCACCTTTGTGAAAGGGAATTTCTTGAGAAGAAATTAGTGGTCATGAGATAGAACTGGAAGGAGTTCCAGCCAAACAAACTGCAGCAGATGATTTGGTAGAACCGGAGGATTAAATAGTTTCCAACGAAACTCAGCCTCTCCGCCGATCTAGTAGGGTTCCTCACCCACTTGAGAGATACTTCAGTTTCTCTATGATAGAGAGAGCGAGGAATGCATCATGAGATGATGACCCAATTGGTTTCGAGTAGGCCATCAGGAGTAGGACTCTATAAGAATGGCTGGATGCTTAATGATCTGAGATGGAATCCTTATACACCAACAAAGTATGGACTTTGGGTTAAATCCCCATCAGAAGCAAGTATATCTTGAGAAGATTACTTGGTGTACATGGAAAAGTTGAGACTTTCAAAGCTATGCTTAAGTCCATCCAGATCCTACTTACCACTGCTACATACCATGACTACGATATCTGGTGGTTGGGTATCATGACTGCTTTTCTAAATGATATTTTGGAAGAGAGCTTCTATAAGTACACAGCCAAAGGGCTTCGTAGATAGTGGGAGCAGCGGAAACGTGTGCAAGATTTTTTATGTGATAAAATAGGCATCGCGGAGTTGGAACATCTGTTTTTATGTGGTAGTCAAAAAGTTTGACTTCATCAAAATGGAAGATGAACCTTGTATATACAAAATGGCAGTAGAGAGTATGGTGGTGATCCTCGTAGAGTACGTCGATGACATACTCTTGATAGGGAAGTAGTTTCCTAAGCTACGCTCGGTCAATCTCCGCTTATCAAAAAAATTCTCCATATAGGATCAAAGTAATACCTTCTAAATCCTGGGTTTGGATCTATGAGATAGATCTAATTGGATGTTAGGATACTCACTAGTTGTAGTGAGATGGTATCAATCGATCCTGGGGAGAATCACTGGAAAGGTTCCAGGGTTATAAGAACGACTGAATTTCAGTCACAGGCATTGTCTTTACCCTCAGTAAAGGGAAGGTATGTTGGAAGAGTTCCAAGTCAGATACCGTGGCATACTAGACGATAAAGGCTGGATACATCGCTACCAAAGAGGCAGTCTGGGTGTATATTAGTTCATGAAATGAACTTCGTTCCAACCATTGTGTGACAATGGAGTTGTGGCTTATGCCTAGGAACGCCCGTCCCATCAGTGATCCAGACATATTCTAAGGCAGTATCACCTGATCATGGAGATGGTTGATCTCCATGGGATTGAGGTTAGGATAGTAGACTCAGAGGACAACACGGCGGATCTACTCACAAAGGCCTTTTCCCAGAGAGAGACTATTATGGGATGGTTGAGTATGAGATACTACAATCACTGTTATCAGATGGCCCTAGTGCAAGTGGGAGATTGTTAGTTATATGTATGCCCTAGAGGCCATTACTAATACATGAGATGTATATTGTAGTGGATGCTTGGACATATATAGGGAAGACTTTCTTGCTCGACATGATAGTATGCTATCTGGTTACTCTTTACCTTAACGTGTACACTGATTGTCTCTCTGTTACATGTTGGTAAAGCCCTTAGGATGTGTACTTGACTACCTGGAGTATGATGCGGATCATACTAGTGGGGACATGGCAGTCCATAAGTACATCCTTCAAGGTCCCTAGTCATGGGTATATCGAGACAGGGCATTGATATACCAGAGTAGACTAGCGTATAGCTTCTCGACCCATATAGATGGGCGATGGATGATTCCATATCCATTGGTGTTTGACATCAGAGATGATATACGGGTGCTCAGTGGAGACTGGGTATACTGGACGGACTCGCCGAGAACTCCCAGATGGTATTATACCTCACGTCAGATGGCAATTCTCTGGTGACACTGGTTCAGGTTAGTCTGTAGACCCGAGATCGTCATAGAGTCTTGTATGATTCCCACTATGCTTTGATTTCCACCTTACCACGTCCAAGAGGGCATGCAAAATGGTGGTTTTTGGGTACAGTCCCGAGTCACATGGAGGCAATGAGCGATAGGAGGGGTTTCGTCTCTCCCGGTATTGGGGGTTGATATTGCGCTATGCTCGATTGGCCATAACAGGGAAGTCCCTGGCCAGGGCTGGTTTAGAGATTTACTGGAAAGTGTTACCAGTAGTTTCTCGACCCGTTATGAGCCTCGCATCGGCATGACTTATCTGTTATTGGGGTCTGACGTTTACCACCCCTAGACTTGATATGCGACATATCAGACGAGGAGACCGGACTGTACGGTAGTGTCACTGTCAGGCTTTTTGCAGGAGTTGGAGCGGGCTTGCTTGCTGATCTTCTGATCGCTCAATACCCGGGTAGCCGTTACGTCCAGCTAGTACCGCTGACGGCTTGTGGGTGCTTGATGTGATCATCACCTACTGTCGGCGTATTGACGAGTCTTTAGAATCCTACATAGAGGTTTTACTGGCTCAGGCAAAATGAAATAGGAGCGCATATGTGATATGTGTGGGACCGAGAATAATGCGAGTATGAGATACCGTATTCTATTCTCGCGACTTTTTGTATCGGTCGGTTATATGAGATATAGCCGGGTTATCGAATCAAGTGTTGATTCGATAAGTCGATACATTGGATGTTAGTCGGTTATATGAGATATGACCGGATTATTAAGTCAAGTGTTGATTTAATAATTTAGTGTATAATTGTATATTAGATATACTAGTTTACATTGACTAACATTTGTTCACTTAAGGATTTTTCTCACATGTGCACAACTTTAATATATATGTGATATATATTAAAATGTGTTTTTTTTTTGTATCATGGTCTTTGATACACATGACATGGGTGTATAAGACATACACCATTCTAATTTTAGTGGAGGGTTTTTTATATTTAAAGTAAATCTAAATTGATTGATATTTGTTAAGTGCATGAAGCTTGTAGAAGCTTTTAGTGCTTTGACGAATTCAACTCAATTTGTTTTACTTATGATATTTAGTTAACCCAACCATTAGAATTAGCCATGGTTATGTCTCTACATGAGTTAGGATATGATACCTACTCACCCATGGTTAGCTCTCTCTCTTGATTTTTAGTTTTCATTCTCATTTTGGAGCTCATCTTCTTCTTCCTTCAAATTCTTGCTAGGGTTTGATAAAAAGAGAGAAATATTGTGAGAAAAGAAATTCTAAAGTATAGCCATTTCCCATTTCACCATCCTCTACTAGACTAGCATTTTAGTTTAGGGTGTTTGCTTCACTAATTCTTTAGTTAGTGAAGCAGAAGCTTGAGTTCGTATTCCCTCGACGTAGATCATCTTCGGCCTCGAAGACTTCAAGCAAAACCATTGCCCTCTTCTCATGGAGCCGTCCGAGAGTCCAGGAGTTCGATGATCGCAGCGAAGGGACTACTACAAGGAGCTTATGAAGTGAAGGACCGATCTACAAAGGTTGTATTTCGTATTCACTTAGTCATAAATGTTGTTTACTTGCATGTGATACCCTAATTATCTAGCAAAGATCTTGTTTAGGGTTGTTCGGCACGGCTAAAATTTTAACCGGGCATGGTTGATGCCGTGTAGTACCTTGTTAGAGTGCCTAGGAACCCTACACTTGTTCGCCGAAGTCGATGACGCCACGCTCTGTTGCCTCGGAATCCACGCGAAGTTACCTACAATAATAAACCATAGCAATGCGCATTAAAATCAAGACGGAAAGCCAAAATGGTACACGTTTCGCTCATAGGTCAAAACCAATAGCTTTGCGTGCAAGACACGACAAAAACCCCTGGTCGTGGACGTCCAAACGCCACACGACGGAAACACAATACCAAATACCAAAATCAAGTCAAAACGGAGTCGTAAAACAATACACCAACTCATGAAAACGGTCCCAGATTTTACCCTAAGCCAAATTGGTCAATTCTGCATATATGGAGGGCCTAATTTACATCTAATGGGACCCTAGAACAAATACGAAGCCATTCTAACCTATCCTGGCCACAAATTGCGGGCAGATTGAATAAATCTGCGGCCTGGGTGCAGGGGATTGGGCTCAGGTCTTGGTGGTAGCTTCCTAGGGGCCTGCACGACTCCCAGTAATTACAAAATCATTTCTAGTGTCCCCGGGTTGCTCCAGATTCCAAAATACCCTCACAAATCACACATTTATCCAATGTCGGGGTTTCTAAATCCGTGTTTTTGGGTTTCTAAGCTCTGGTCCAGGTCATTAAACAGCACCCAAGTCTAGTTAACAGCCACAACATCACCAATTTCAACAAACACTCAAACCCTTTACTAGGGTTTCCCAAAGCTCACTAAATATCACAATTTCACCTCTAAACTTGCATGAAAGGTAAAGTGAAGGAAATACTATGCTAAGGGTGATGAAATTACCTCACTTGGGCAACCCAAGAAAAAACCTAGCTCCTCAAGGTGGTCGAAATCTCACTTTTCTTGGTCCAATGTGTAGAGGGTGTTGAGGGGATCAATTTTTGTGAAAGGGAATTAGGGTTTTGATCAAAAATTTGAGGTGATAACATGGGGTGAAGGTGAAGGGAAGAGAGGAAGAAGAAGATGAGAGAAAAAAATGGGGAAGGGATTTGTGGCTACCCCTCTCTTTCCTCTCTCTTTTGTTCTCACCTACTCTCACTATTTACCCTTTTGCCATTCTCTTTTCTTTTCTTTTCTCCTATAAACTTTAAAACCAATACACAAAATACCCAAACCAACACAATAAAACAACATGTAACCAAAAGCAATATGACATGGTGCACTGGCCACGAAAAACTGTAGAAATACGGATTTCGCTTAATCGTGATTAGCAGTGCACTAATCGGGTTTTTATCAAAACTGCATATAATAAATTTTAAAAATGCCAAATCCTATAAATTTATTTTTAAATGAATAAATCATTTTAATTTCATAATTATTGGTATATATTTAAACCCTTTTTCGAAAACCCCAATTTCGCAAATCGGTCAGTTTTCGGGAAATATATTATTTTAATATTAAATTTCCAAAAATAATATTTTATATTTTCTGAAACGTTACAATCTTCCCCCCCTTAAATAAATTCGGTCCCGGAATTTAAATTTAAACCTCCAAAATCTAAAACATTTCAATAATCAGCTCAAATCAACGGGGCTCCGAAGTCATGGAAAACGCAGAAATAACATCGCGCGTCAAGTGCGCATGAAAACGAGTACAAAGCTCAAAATTGAATTCCGTCAAGCGTTACGCAAATCATCTAATTTGCACGCATATCCTCGGAGTTACAATGTTGATACAGATCTCGAAATCCACTACTGAAATCCAATATACACTAGTCAAATACTATAATACGTGTATAGTACGCATCTTTGAAAACACCAAAATCTGAATAAAATACATGCAAAATCTTTTCTAAATCATCGCGGGAATGCGTAACTCACGGCATAACCGACGAATGCTTATTTTAAAATATATGACCATATACGTTTCGTCGTTTTGAAAATATCCCAAAAGGTTCTCCTTTATAAACGTTCGTGTCGCTCACGGACACGTAGGAAATAGCGAGACTATAGCTCCATTTGAAAACCCTTTTTCGTAATCTTTTAATGCATGCAAGGTACTCAGGTACTGTCCTCAGATCAGTCATGTTTGGCTACTACACAATATAGCGCCCAACATGAAAATAAGGTGCTCAAAAGCAAGATCAGCCTAAAAAGGCGTAACCAGTGATCACATGCGTCTGGTGCGCATGGAAATCAAATCCAAATACAGGTGCCACAATATGCACAAAAGCCCGAAACTACGTGCAACGGGTGTGCACGAAAGCAGCTGTCCACTGCAACAAGTGTGCATGACAACAATATCTGGTGCACCTATTATGCACGAAAACAACATCTGGTGCATCAAATGCACGAAATACAATCAATGACTCAAATGCATAAAAAGCAACACCGAGTACACCAAGGTGTATAAATCAAAATCGTGTGCAACTGCGTGCACAAAACACATATCAATGCACTACAAGCACATATAAGCTATACCGAGAGCAAAAAATCAATTTTTTCGTATGAAATCCACGAAATCATAAACACCTGATACGAAGGTACAAAATCGACATCAAATGCAATAGATATGCACAAATCGCAAATCAACACAACGGTGTATAAAATATATATATCAGGTGCGAAACTATGCGCAAACATGCAAATACCCAGTAGGTGCAGTCATGGTGCACAAAATCAATATCAGGAAACTCATCATCAAAAATCAAATCATAGCGATATAAGCGTGATACTTGGATCACAACGCAAATCGCAACAAAGGACATCGAGGTACACCTCCTACAATGTCGAAAAAATAAATCGGTGCGCCTAAAAACCGGCAGAACAAGAACATCCGCTCGCCTCCTGCTCACGGTCTGGCCTCCTCTATTTCTGGGTACTCATCTCCTCCTCGGATTACCAATCCCACAATCCATCGTCTCATCGGCTCTGTCAAGTGTGCTAACGGGGACGGTTCCATTCTGGCACTTCTCTGGTTATCTCTCGGTCAATCATCACGACCACCCGTAAGGCAGCACGTCACTGGCGTCGGCCTCTGTCTCTCTGAATACACGTAACACATCTGGTCCTGGGTGCAAATCTCATTGCAGCAGTGTCCTGGAAGGAATCCTGCTCAGGGTCTCTTCAGATCTTGCCTATGCCGAACTGTACGGAGGCTGGTACTCTTATATAATCTTTTCTCGTTTTCTTGACGTCTGCGTGTTCCGCACACATTTCCTCGGAAACTGGCCATATCCCAATTCCTCTGTATGCATATCAGATCTCTAATCTCGACGGGGAGTAACAACAGCTCGTCAGTGTCTCGTACGAACCTCTGGTTCCACTCGTCTGTATCATCATCCAATATGACGTCATGCTATGCTATCGGCACACTGCAACTGTTCTCGGCCACGGTCAATCCGGAATCTCTTACATGGACTCGAAGTCACGAACTCGGTATCTTCATCATTCCGTAAAAGATATCTGGCCGAACACGTCCTCGGGAACTCGTCCCAACCATCGGAGGAATACTAAATACTCGTCCGTTCTCGATCAACTCACAACGCCTTTAGGTGAGGTCCTCTATGCTAAGCTGGTCAGCCTGCTGATCACTTATCACATGATATCTGGATGACGTCAAACTTTTCGATCGAGTCATCGAGGTCCCAAAATTTCCCGAAGCCTCAACACCTGACCGCAGTCTAAAAATATCTGGTACATACCACATCACCTCTAGACCAGCCGTAAAAGGGCAAACCCAAGCCTCACCGATGGCACCGCTAAACTGCCACAAACCCTAAGGTTCAAAGCGGTTCCATGGTCATCGTGTCGAGTTAGGGTTTTATTCTTCTAGAGGGTCCACAGAATTACCTGCATGTTCCTCCGAACACGTTAAACTTGGGAAAAATGGTTTCCTGACACTCGTTCGAACCTTTTTAACTTCGCCTATACAACATGTGAATACCCATCGCCTGCATGCCAAACAATGCCTCAATGCTCCAGGAAAGGCGATACATCGGCGATCATCTCTGGATCGGTCTGCTCTAGGTCTGAGTAAGATCCTCTCTACACTGGAAATCTTCAACTCAACCGGGCCTGCGTCGGCGCATCAGTCTGACAAATCACCTTCGTCTCTCAATTTGGGGGTAGACTAGCTATCTGTCGCATTTCTGCCTGGAAGCTCCGGCGATCTTAGCTCGTAAGCTCTGGAAGCGACATCCTATCATCTCAACAACAGCTGGGTTACCTGTCTGCACGGTAGGCGACATCAAAATCTCTAAGGTATGCTGTACATCAACAGTCCTCTCGCAACTGGCAGCTCTAACAATGGCCCGATCATCCGGTGTGAAGCCAAGCACTCGCCTCCATAAGAGGTCACAACATAACGCTACATCGAGACATTCCCATGTCACCAGAAAACACAATGGTCAGCCCTCGTACCAGACGAGCTCGCCGTGACCGCAACACTAGCAGCAGCTCAACTGCGCTCAAACCATGGTGACAGGAACCTCAATCGAATATCGAAGAAAGCAGATCAACGGCATGAGAGGAAACGACAGATCCAGAATGGATACATGATCATAAGAAGGAACAACATCAATGAAGGTATGATCACGAAACAAATAAAATCAAGGATCTCAAATGGATGTATAATCATGGGTACGAAGAGAATCATAAGTCTCAAAATATGTACATCCTAAGGTTTCTTAAGTGGAGTATCATATCGTAAATATGCCGCAGAACATACGTACGGTATGTCACTCTACTCAAGTTACCTACTCCATCAATCAGGGTCAGCCTATGAAACGAATGTTCGGGTCTAATACCCCCCGTTCAAGTCTAAGTTCCGTAAGGTCAAGCCTAGGTTCCGAAATACATACCCGCCCTAGACTCCGCATAGTCAAACATAGACTCGAACAAAGGTTAAACCTAACGCTCTGATACCAACTTTGTCACGACCCGAAATAATAGCTCATGACCAGCACTTGAATCACGCAACGTCTAAAGGCGTAACGGAATTCAAGTAAGCTCAAACCCAGAAATCTAAACCTTTTAAGAAAAATAAAGGAGGTGGAGTTTGAAATAAAGTTATGATGAAATCAAGTTTTCTTAATATATAGAAAAGGAACATGAATGATGCAAGTAAAATTTACTAGTTTGAAAACATGTTTCGTCTTCTAAAAATTTTGGCAGCACCTCCTTTGTATATTTTGATCCAAAACCACAAATACATAATAATGATAATGGCATCCCCAAGCAGGAGCTAGCTCTTCGCCAAACGGCAGATCACAACCACGCAATACAGTATATATAAGTATACGACGCCCAACGGTGAAGTTCACCATAAAAAGATAAAGAAAAAGCAAGACATATAAACCATAAGTAGCGAAAAACCCCTCGCTCTAAGTCTCGCAACCACAATCCCACTAAGTCTCATTACTTATCCAACTTACAAATTATGATTGATGGAGTTAACTAGATACAATATGAAATGTAGATACAAGAGTGGGAATGATACAAATGTCCTACCTACCAATGCGAAACACCCGAATGCAACTATGTGCCAGCGAAGCCGCTACTGATCTAAGCGGTCAACCTGCAAGAACTATGGCACAACGGGGGTGAGTTGCCAACTCGTGAGTAGAAAAATATCAACAGATAGAAATTGAATAAACAACGACTCCTACGTCAACTATATCATAAAGGTAATACTATGATATCTAGGATGACCGGGTCTGTATATGTGCCAACAAGGTAGTCAATACCTATATGCATGTGGATAACATCCAACGGTAATAATTAATGCATGTATATGGATCTCGTCCAACCATAATCAAGGTATGTATTCATATGGATCTCGTCCACCCATACAATCAATGTATGCATGCACGTAAATATCATAAAGGAGTGTGCATGAAAGTATGAGGATATATATATCAACGGTGTCCCTCCCGACACATCTAAACCATGGAACCTGAGTGCCTAGCATCGACACTCGAAAACGTCATGAAAACCGTGCCCAGCATCGGCACGTAAATCCTCATATATCGGGCTCCATCAGTCCGGATCGGCCCACGGGCTCCGTCAGTCCGGATCGGCCCATATCATCTCTCGACTCCGGTCGGTATCCTCCGGATATCCGCCGAGCCAAAATACTATCACCGGTAGGTAGTGGTCCCTCTGCCAGGCTCACCGTCTGTATACACAGCATCCCTTTCTTGCCCCAGGGTACCATACCGGGTCCACCATGTACCCGCAATCGGCCTCATCTGCCTCCTCGAATCAGGTTTCACATGTCGCTCTCAGCACCGAGAAAACACATGGTGGACGCACCGAAATATTATATCAGGGGAAACCGGGTTTTTAAAACAACACATAATCTCTTTTAAAATGTCTACGGTTCTCAAATCCAGAAATCTCATGAAAACAGCATATCTCAATGCGTAAAATCATAGAGCATGATGCATGCGACATATAATGGAAATGTAAGCATATCCGTGTGTCATGCAACATGGAATAGTGATATGATATATTAAGGGAAAACCGCTCTTTTAAAATGATTCCAGTTTTTAAAATATAACACGTGGTTCCTAATTTTACAATAAAACCAGTTATCTATAAAGGTACAATATGAATATGCGCAAATGTAGATGTACCAATGTATGTGTGCACAAATATGGATATACGAATGTGTATATCCGCAAGTATGGATGTATCAATGTATATGTGCACCAATATGGATATACGAATGTGTATATCCGCAGGTATAGATGTATCAATGTATATGTGCATCAATATGGATATACGAATGTGTATATCCGCAAGTATAGATGTATCAATGTATATGTCATGATGCAGCAACCCTACTGTGTAGTGACATGGCAATTATCGATGATGAAGTGTGTGAGCCGGCAAATCTGTGTACGTACATACGCATCATCGATAATGGTGTAAGTGCACTAGCATAGGTATAAGCAATGCAATGGAAATAATATGAATGCAGCAAAAGGTAAATCATATGCAAATACTGACGGGTATACGTATCTAATATGACCGAGTCTGGGAATCTATCAATCGGCATCGAGCCTAACAACATCGCGTACGGTATGATCCATCGTAGGACAACTTCTAGTCAAGGGTAAGGATCAATCATCAAGTCAAACTCATCGCAAACGGAAAATCATCGTACGGCGGCATTAAGCTAATAGGGATCCTATCATCCTATAAGACAAATGAGGGTACGGCTTAATAACACATACGACCTATCATCCAAGATTCACAACATTCCATATATATATACATATCTATATACCTATGTCCCAGGTCACATCCGCAATAATCTCATATCAGGGAACTGGCAGGGTATAAATCATCTCGATCAACTCGCATCCGTATATCAACATATCATCAGATCAACATATCATCATATCATCATATTCGTCTTATATTCTTCCATCGCATTTATATCACACATCGAATAGAATTTACATAAACATTCTACCTCTACTAAGTATAAGTATCTAATCTAACATACACATCCGAACCATACAATCAGATTTTTAAAGAAGCGAATCGTAGTTTCGAAAGTAAGGATTACGGTGTTTTTAAGAAAAAGATATCATTTGAAAACCCGTAACATCCCTCAAGGTATATATTTAAAAGATACATACGACTCTTTGTTTTAGAAAAAGGTATGGTTCGGATGACGCATCTACATCGACTATCTAGTCCTACAGTACCCTAAACGGAAATATCGCTAAACGTCATCCTATGATAGTAGTAACATATCACTTCTAACTATCCTCTAGTTTCTAATATGGTTTTGTAGATATCTTCGTTCTAACCCTAGTTGCTTAATCTAGGTGTCCTAACCATATTCAATAATCAGTTTTCCATCAATAAATTGCGGGGGGGCTATACGCCATCCACCCGACTTCCCCCGTGGATATAGATCCACTCACCTTGGTTCTTGTTCGCCGAAGTCGATGACACCATACTCCGTCGCCTCAGAATCCACGCGAAGGTACCTACAATAATAAACCATAGCAATACGCACTAAAATCAAGGCGGAAAACCAAAATGGTACACGTTTTGCTCATAGGTCAAAACCTATAGCTTTGCGTGCAAGACACGACCAAAACCCCTGGTCGTGGACGTCCAAATGCCACACGACGGAAACACAATACCAAATACCAAAATCAAGTCAAAACGGAGTCGTAAAACAATGCACCAACTCATGGAAACGGTCCCAGATTTTACTCTAAGCCAAATTGGTCAATTCTGCATATATGGAGGGCCTAATTTACATCTAAAGGGACCCCAGAACAAATACGAAGCCATTCTAACCAACCCTGGCCGTAAATTGCGGCCAGGTTGAATAAATCTGTGGCCTGGGTGTAGTGGATTTGGTTCAGGTCTTGGTGGTAGCTTCCTAGGAGCCTGCACGACTCCCAGTAATTGCAAAATCATTTCTAGTGTCCCCGGGTTGCTCCAGATTCCAAAATACCCTCACAAATCACACATTTATCCAATGTCGGGGTTTCCAAATCCGTGTTTTGGGCTTTCTAAGCTCTGGTCCAGGTCATTAAACAGCACCCAGGTCTAGTTAACCGCTACAACATCACCAATTTCAACAAACACTCAAACCCTTTACTAGGGTTTCCCAAAGCTCACTAAACATCACAATTTCTCCTCTAAACTTGCATGAAAGGTAAAGTGAAGGAAATACTATGCTAAGGGTGATGAAATTACCTCACTTGGGCAACCCAAGAAAAAACCTAGCTCCTCAAGGTGGTCGAAATCTCACTTTTCTTGGTCCAATGTGTAGAGGGTGTTAAGGGGATCAATTTTTGTGAAAGGGAATTAGGGTTTTGATCAAAAATTTGAGGTGATATCATGGGGTGAAGGTGGAGGGAAGAGAGCAAGAAGAAGATGAGAGAAAAAAATGGGGAAGGGATTTGTGGCTGCCCCTCTCTCTCCTCTATCTTTTGTTCTCACCCACTCTCACTATTTACCCTTTTGCCATTCCCTTTTCTTTTCTTTTCTCCAATAAACTTTAAAACCAATACACAAAATACCCAAACAAACACAAAAAAACAACATGTAACCAAAAGCAATATGACATGGTGCACTGGCCACGAAAAACTGTAGAAATGCGGATTTGGCTTAATCGCGATTAGCAGTGCACTAATCGGGTTTTTATCAAAACTGCATATAATAAATTTTAAAAATGCCAAATCCTATAAATATATTTTTAAATGAATAAATTATTTTAATTTCTATTTATTTCATAATTATTGGTATATATTTATACCCTTTTTCGAAAACCCCAATTTCGCAAATCGGGCAGTTTTCGGGAAATATATTATTTTAATATTAAATTCCCAAAAATAATATTTTATATTTTCTGAAATTTTACACCAACAATCTCCCACTTGTACTAAGGCATGTTATTGGCGTATTGAGTACCCAACATCTGCACTAGAGCTAGTTGCTGGTGTATCGTATACCTAACATCTTGAACAATCTCTCGAACTAGATAAGAGGGATGGCCTTGGTGATTGGATCTTCCATGTTGTCCTTTGTATCTACTCTCCGTACCTTGATTTTCCGGCGATCCACGATCTCCCTGATCAGGTGATACCGCCTCAAGATATGTCTGGATTTCTGATAGGACTATAGCTCCTTTGCCAAAACCATGGCTCCATTATTGTCGCAATAAAAAGGTATTGGATCGACAATGGATGGAACCACCTGAAGTTTAGATATGAACTTTCTTATCCAGACTGCCTCTTTTGTGGCATCGTTAGCAGCGATGTACTCAGCCTCCAACATCGAGTCTGCTACAGCGTCCTGTTTAGAGCTGTTCCAACAGACCGCCCTTCCGTTGAGGGTAAACACATAACCCGAGATGGATTTAGATCCATCCTTGTCACTTTGGAAGCCAGAGTCGGTAAAAGCCTCGATCTGGAGGTCCCCATACCATATAATAAGAACATCTCCTTATTCCATCTCAGGTACTTAAGAATGTTCTTTACCGCTATCCAATGCTTCTCACCTGTGTTGGACTAATACCTTCTTACAACGTTGAGTGCATAATCCACATCTGGTCTGGTACACAACATCGCATACATTATTGACCCCACCGCCGAAGCATAAGGTAAAATGCTCATGTGAGCCCTCTCCTCATTAGTCTTGGGAGACATCTTATTGGAGAGGGTGATTTTGTGACAAGCGAGTAAATTACCGTGCTTGGAATCCTTCATAACAAACCTCTTCAGTACGGTGTCTATGTACATCGACTGTGAAAGTTCCAACATTCTTTTAGATCTATCACGATAGATCTTAATCCCCAGAATGTATAAGACATCACCTAGGTAATAGAGAATTTCTGTGATAAGAATAGCCTGGCCGATTGTAGTATAGGAATATCATTTCCTATCAGGAAAATGTCATCTACATATAAAACGAAAAATACCACAGTTCTCCCAACAATTTTCATATAAATACAAGATTCATCTACATTTTTAATAAAGTCAAATTCCTTGACCGTCTCATCAAAGCGGATGTTCTAACTCCGCGATGCCTGCCGTAATTCATAAATGGATTTAAGCAACTTGCACACCTTTCCGTTGCTCCCACTGTCTATGAAACCCTCTGGTTGATCCATGTAAACACAATCTTCTAAACTTCCATTTAGAAAAGTGGTTTTAATATCCATTTTCCAGATGTCAATGTCATGGAAGGCAGTGATGGCAAGTAGTATCCGAATAGATTTAAGCATAGGCACTGGTGAAAAGTTTCGTCATAGTCCAATCCTGGTCTTTGAAAAAAACCTTTAGCAACAAGTCTAGCTTTGTAGTCTTCTACTTATCTGTCTACACCAATCTTCATTTTGAAGATCCATTTGCATCCAACGGGTTTTACCCAAAGAGGAGCAACATCCAAAGTCCAAACTTTATTTATGTACATAGATTCAATCTCGGATCGCATAGCATCCGGCCACTTCACCGAGTCTCTACTCGTGATAGCTTGCTGAAAACTAGTCGGCTCATCATCATTGATGACGCAATCCTCTTGATCCCCGTCTACAAGAAAACAATAGTATCTCTCGGGCGGATGAGACTGCCTACTAGATCTACGAAGTGGCGTAGGTACGTCTGGTTCTATAGAAACTTCAGCTTCTACTAAGTCTTCGGTAATAGTTTGTGGTTCTGGAATTTCTTCTAGCTCTATTGCACTCCCACTAATTTCTTTTATCAAGAAATTGAGTTTCCATAAAGTGGGCATGACGAGAAACAAAGACCTTTTGTTCCTCATCGTAACAGAAATAATATCCCTTAGAATTCTTAGGGTATCCCACAAACTTACACAATACTAAACGTGTCTCGAGCTTCTACGGATAAACCTTTTTGACAAAAGCAGTGTTGGATATTTGTGCCCTCAAGGAAATTATCGTAATTGCGGGAATGCAATTACTAAATTCGAGGAGGGCCTATACCAAGAACAGTCTTATTCAAGATGATAGTATGCTATCTGGTTTGTCTTTATCTGTCATGTGAATGCGCGATACTAGTCATCACGTATCGCAAATACATGAGATAAAGCCTAAAGGATCTTTGCTTGACTACCAGAATTGTGATAAGGATCATACTAGTGGGGCCTGTTAGTTTATAAGCACATCCTTAAATGTCCCTAGTCATAGGAGTATCGAGACAGGGCATCGATACTCCAGTTTAGACTAGTGTATACGTTTCATGACCCTGTACGGGACGATGGCTATTCCCATAGCCATTGGTGTTTGACACAGATGATTGTATACAGTTGCTTATTGTCTGAGTTACACTAAACGAACTCGCCAAGAACTCCTAGTGGGTATTATACCAATGTCAGATAGCAGTTCTCTGGTGACATGAGTACAGGGTAGTCCCTAGACCATAAATCGCCACAGTGTCTCGTGTGTGTTCCCACTGTACTTTGATTACCATCCTACCATGGCTCTGCTAAGTCGTGCAAACAGTTTTTAATTGGGTACAGTCCCGAAGCACATGGAGGCAGTGAGCGGTCGAGGGAATTCGTCACTCCCGATATTGGGAGTCGATATCGTACTGTGCAGGACATGACTATAGCCAGAAGTCCATGGAAACGGTAGTAGAGATAAACTGGTATGTGTTACCAGTTGTATATCTTTAGTTATGAGTCTTCTGTCAGCACGACTTATCGGGTTATTGGGGGTCTTGCAGATTCCACTCCCCAGACCCGGTATGTGATACTCCTTGACGAAGAGACCGGACTGTACGGTGACTGTCACTTATAGACTTTGTTTGGTCCGGATGAGTTTGCTCGTCGACCTGCCCTTATCTTGCTCATACCTGGGTAGCCGTTACGTACAGCTAGTGCCACTGACGAGCTTGTGGGTTAACCCGAAAGGAGGTTGAATCTGAAAGTGTTTCAGATTCAATCGGATATGATCTTGTATAACCTACTGCCAGCGTATTGACAGGTCTTTAGAGTCCCGCAACGAAAGTGCCTGCCCGAGATACGTACATGAGTTCAATAAAACATGTATATTGGATATACGTGTTCAATTGGACGGCTGTTATACTAGCCGGTTTCAAAGTCGGAATACCAAGTCAAGTGTTGACTTGATAACCGTATTAATGATATGGTTTCTAGTATAGTGTATATGATACACACACTATCTACTGTATATGATACTGGGAAGATATTGATGGAATTTCGTGTATGTGATACATGATGTGTACGTGTATAGGATACATGTACTAATACTTATTTAATATATATATATATATATTAATTCCCACAATTATAAATTAAGTATAAATAAATATACAAATAATTATTTATATATGTAAATGTATATATATCTTTATATATATATATATATTTAATATATTTAATTTTGGTAGTAAGGCCCACCCTCTCTCTTATGTGTTGACACACTCATGAGGGAGTGGAGGGTGAGGGCATGTATCATGGTTAAATACATGACATGGGTGGAAAACATACACATGAGAGAATTCATTTTATTTTTTCCAATCCATCACAAAATACACATACATCTTCTTCTTCCTCTCAACAAGAGCTCAAGCTCTCTAGGTTTATGGCAATAGTTGCCATGGTGAGAGAGTGCAAAATGTAGACGCTACACATTATTTGCATCGCCATCCTCCACGCATAGCAAGCCTATGGTGGAAGTTCCTCCGATCGGTGACGTAGTTGGAGCTCGGGCAGCCCGCTTTCAACGCGGTTCAGTGAGGCAGTCGGCGTGCAGATGCATTATGGAGCTCACGGAGTTTAGATGGGTCTTTCATGATTAGCCGGACACACTGCAAAGGTTGTAGCACCTCTGAACTTTACTTTATGCTCTTTAGTTTAGCTAGAATCTAGTGTTTGGACGATTTTGGTGTATGGTCGATCGCGCCCCCACGGAATTTTTGTTCTTCGTCCGACCCGGCTTTCGCTTTGAGCACGCGCGGGGCGCGCCCGACCTTACAATGGTATCAGAGCCAACCAAGCACTAGGACTAGTTTAGGAGATGTTTTAGTTTCGATCGATAAGTTTCCGATTCCGATTTTCGAGTTCAAGCCCTTCTCTATCCGAATTTTAAAAGTGTTTTAATTTTTTTTTAAAACAACTGCAGAATGTTGATTTTAATGTGAAAATGACATGGACGAAATTTGGGGGGGGGGGTTGTGCAAAAGTGGCCGGCGACGACGGTTTTCCATCGGTCCATTTTTTCTAGAATGCCCCCAATTTTCTCTGGGTGCTTAAACTTGTAGAAATAGGATTTGTGGCATTGTTTGTTTTTTCCCAATATTGAGATTTGATTTTGTATTGCATAGGAAAGTTATCGATCAAAACAGTAGCCTTGTAGCGTTTCCTTTTTCATGATGTTTAAATGTTTAACTCAATTGATACGATGATACATACTTGTTGATATGTATTTTTGATGTTCTATGTTAAATTTGTTTGGTGTGGATTGGATCGTCGCTAAATGAATAACCCTATGAATATTTGGATGTGTCAGTTGTATGTATGCCCTAGAGGCCATTATTGTACATTATTGTATATTATAATGGATGATTGGCCATATATAGAGAGGACTTTCTTGCTCGACATGATAGTATGCTATCTGGTTGCGCTTTATCTTAATATATAGACTTGTATTGTGATCTGTGTTTCTCTTACATGTTGATAAAGCTCTTAGGATGTATACTTGACTACTTGGATTATGATGCAGATCATACTAGTGGGCTAGGGTATTCCACAAGTTCATCCTTTAATTATTCCTAGTCATGGGTGTATCGAGACGGGGCATCGATATTCCGGAGTAGACTAGCATATACGTTTCTTGACCCATATGATGGGCGATGGATGATCCCACATCCATTGGTGTTTGAAATCAAAGATTGTATACGGGTACTCAGTGGAGACTGGGTACACTGAACAGGACTCACCGAGAACTCCTAGATGGTATTATACATATCGTCAGATAGCAGTTTCCTGGTGACCCTGGTATAGGTTAGTCTATAGACCTAAGATCGTCATAGAGTCTTGTGTGATTCCCACTGTGCTTTGATTTCCACCCTACTACGTTCAAAAGAACCTGCAAACAGGTGGTTTTTGGGTACAGTCTCGAGTCACATGGAGGCAATGGGCGATATGAGGGGTTTCGTCTCTCCCGTTATTGGGGGTTGATGTTGCGCTGTGCTCGATTGGCAAGGAAGTCCCTGTCCATGGCTGATTATGAGATTTACTAGTACGTGTTATCAGTAGTTTCTCGACCCGTTATGAGCTTCATATCGACATGACTTATTAAGTTATTGGGGTCTGACGTTTATCATCTCCTAGACTAAATATACGATATATCAGACGAAGAGACCGGACTGTACGGTAGTGTTACTTATTGGATTCACGGTAGTATGAGCAGGCTTGCTTGTTGATCTTCTGATCACACAATACCCGGGTAGCCGTTACGTCTAGCTAGTATGCTGACGGCTTGTGGGTAACTGATATGAGCATTACCTACTGCCGGCGTATTGACGAGTCTTTAGAGTCCTACACAGAGGTTTCCTGGCTTAAGCGAAACGGTGTAGGGCACATATGTGATATGTGTGGGACCGAAATTGATACGTGTATGTGATGCCATATTCTAATCTCGCGATATGTGATATCGGTCGGTTATATATGATATAGCCGGGTTATTGAATCAAGTGTTGATTCGATAAGATGATATAAATAATATTAGTCAGTTATATGTGATTTAGACGGATTATTAAATCAAGTGTTGATTTAATAATTTATTGTATGATTATATATTTGATATATTAATACACATTAACTAATATTAGCTCAATGAAGAATTTCTTTATCTCACTTGTAGATTTAATATATATGTGATATATATTATTGTGTTTATTTCTTTGTGTCATGTTTGATGATACATTAGACTTGGGTGTATGAGACTCACACCACACTTAAGATAATGTAGGGATTTAATTATTAAGGGAAAATCAAAATTAGGTGGAAATTTGTCATGGCTTGTGAAGCATGGAGAAGTTTATGGAAACCATTGACAGTCCACTAATTTTGTTTTACTCTAGATGTTTATTAACCTCACCATTATCTTTAGGCTTGGTTAAGTCTCTACATGAGTTATATATGATATTATCTCACCCATGGTTGCCATTCTATTTTTGACTTCATCATCTTCTTCATCCTTTTAGCTTACTAGGTTTTCTTGAGGTGAAGAAAACGTGAGAGAAAAATAATTCTAAAGTGAGCATATGTTGTTTGCTTCACTAATTCTCAATTAGTGAAGAGGTAGCTTGTGTTGGAGATTCCTCGATGTAGATCATTTTCGGCCTCGAATTTCTTTAAGCAAGCTTGTTCTTTTCGCCTAGTGGAGCCTAACGAGGGTTCAGGAGACCACTACTTGGAGCAAAGAGACTACTATACGGAGCTTTTGTAGTGAAGGACCGGTCTACAAAGGTTGTATTCCTAGTTCACTTAGAGTAAAGTTGTTTACTTGCATAGTTAAACCCTAATTCTCTAGTTAAATGCTTGGTTTAGGGTTTCCTAGCACTCTTGATTTTTTTTAAATTGCATGCTAGATGCCTTAGAAAACATGATGAGGGTGCTAAGAAACCCTACAGTGGTATCAGAGACGACCTAGAGCATTAGGAGTAGTCTAAGTGAAGTTTAAGTATTCGAACGAACATCGAAACCCCCTTATTCCTTGCTCTCTAGAAAATTTTCCAAATGTTGGATTTTTCCATACTGAAAATTACCAGAAAATTGTGCAGGGTTTTATATGGATCCCCAAGAAAAACGAAATCCTAACTCGATCAAACTACCGCGGAACCCCAGCTAAGCCATGGGTTTACCTGAGTATTATACCTATCGTCAGATGGTATATGGGTGCTCAGTGGAGACTGGGTATACTAAACGGACTCGCCGAGAACTCCTAGTTGGTATTATATCTATCGTTAGATAGCAGTTCTCTGGTGACACTGGTGCAGGTTAGTCTATTTACCCGAGATCGTCATAGAGTCTTATGTGATTTCCACTGTGCTTTGATTTCCACCTTACCACGTTCAAGATAACGTGCACAACGATGGCTTTTGGGTCAGTCCGAAATAACATGGAGGCAATGAGCGATAGGAGGGGATTTACCTCTCCCGGTATTGGGGTTGATGTTGCGCTGTGCTTGATTAGCCATAACGATAAGTCCCTGGCCATTACTGATACAGAGATTTACTGATAAGTGTTATCAGTAGTTTCTCGACCCGTTATAAGCTTCACATCGGCATGACTTATCGGTTATTGGGGTCTGATGTTTCCCACCCCTAGACTGGATATGCGACATATCAGACGGACAGAACGGACTGTACAATAGTGCTACTGACAGGCTTTATAGGAGCTAGAGCGGGCTTGCTTGTTGATCTTCTGATCGCTCAATACACGGGTAGCCGTTACGTCCAGCTAGTACCGCTGAGGCTTGTGGATGTTTGATGTGATCATCACCTACTACCGGCGTATTGATGAGTCGTTTGGGTCTTACACAGAGGTTTACTGGCTCAGGTAAACTGAGGTAGGAGCACATATGTGATATGTGTGGGACCAAGAATAATACGAGTATGTGATACCATATTCTATTCTCACGATTTATTTGTATCGGTCGGGTATATGTGATATAGTCGGGTTATCGAATCAAGTGTTGATTCGATAGGTTGATACAAATTCTATTAGTCGGTTGTATGTGATATAGCCAGATTATTAAATCAAGTGTTGATTTAATGATTTAATGTATAATTATATATTTGATATATTAATTTACATTAACTAATATTTGCTCACTTAAGCATTTTTTTCCTCACATGTGCACACTTAATATATATGTGATATATATTAATTGTGTTTAATATTTTGTGTCATGCTTGATGATACACACTACATGGGTGTATGAGAATTACACCATACTAATAATAATGTAGGGTTTAAATATTTAAAGTAAATCCAAATTAGTTGGAAATTAGTCACATGCATGAAGCTTGTAGAAATTTGTGGATGCATTGACTTAGTCCACTAATATTGTTTTATTTAAGATATCTATTAACCCAACCATTCTCATTAGCCATGGTTATGTCTCTACATGAGTTAGAATATGATATAAGCTCACCCATGGTTGCCATTCACTCTCTCATCTATTATTTTCTTCATCTTGTTCAAGTGCAAGAAAAGCTCCTTAGGTTTTTGAGACAAGAAGAAAAAGAGTGAGAAAATTAATTCTAAAGTGAGCAAAAATCTTACTTCATCATCCTCTACTAGATTAGCCATTTAGTTTAGGGTGTTAACTTCACTAATCCCACATTAGTTAAGAGGTAGCTTGGGTTAGTGTCTTCTCGACGTAGATCATCTTCGGCCTCGAAGACTTCGTGCAAGCTCGTTCCTTTCTTCTTGTGAAGCCTTGCTAGAGTTCCGAAGATCACTACTTGGAGCGAAGGGACTGCTACATGGAGCTATTGAAGTGAAGGACCGGTCTACAAAGGTTGTATTCCTAGTTCACTTAGTTGTAAAGTTGTTTACACTATATTTCGTATGATTCTCTAGTTAAACATCTTATGTTTTGGGCTCCTTAGCATAGCAAAATTTTAATTTGGCATGGACGATACTGGCCAAAACCTCGCGCTGTGCTAGGGAACCCAGCAGTGGTATTAGAGCCTACCTAGAGAATTACACGATGTGTTAGTGTATATGCCCTAGAGGCCATTACTGTATCATACTAGTTTGTATATTACTTGATGGAAGCTTGGGATATTCACCTTGTATAAACAATCTTGCTCAATATAGTAGTTTGCTACTTGGTTTGTTTCTACTTCAATGTGTACTTGTGTTTATTTCAGTATATCACTTATACGCATTAGTGGAGCCCTTAGGATCTTTGCCTGATTACCAGCGTTGTGATGGCAGTCACACTAGTGGGGGCTGGGTAATCTATAGGCACATCCTTATACAGGTCCCTAGTCGTAGGACTATCGAGACAGGGCATCGATACTCCGGAGTAGACTAGCGTATGCGCTTCTCATCCCAGTGTGGGAGATGGTCTGTCCCACAGCCATCAGTACGTCGTACTGGAGATAGTATACGGGTGCTCGTTGGGTTACGAGTACACTGGACAGGACTCGTCGGGAACTGACAGGTTGGTATTATACCTATCGTCAGTTGTCAGTTCCCAGGTGACATGAGTACAGCTTAGTCCGCTGACTTGACACTGACACTTCGCCTCGAGTGTGTTCCCACTGCACTTTGATCACTACCCTACCACGGCTCAAAGGAGTCGTGCAAACAGGTGGTGGTTGGGTGCAGTCCCGAAGCACTTGGAGGCAGTGACGGTTAGACAGGATTCGTCTCTCCCGGTATTGGGGGTTGACATCGCGCTGTGTCTAGGAGAGCCATTACACGAGTAGTCCCTGGCCAGGGCAAGCGAGATATACTGGTAGGTTTCCAGTGTTATCTCAGGGTGTTTTGGGCTTCACTCCGACACGACTTGTACCGCTATTGGGGGACTGACGTTTTACCGCCCCCTAGGCCCGCCATGCGATGTATCAGACGAACAGACCGGACTGTACGGAGAATGTCACGATTCAGACTCAGTAGGAGTTCAGATGGGGTTTCACCTCGTCAGCCTTCTTGTCGGCATCTACCTGGGGACCGTTACGCACAGCTAGTGCCGCTTGCGGTCTGTGGTTAAACCCACTGCCAGCGTAGTGTCGAGTCTTTAGAGTCCCACATAGAGGGTATTCGTCTCTGGGCAAAACAGAGTGGAGGTCGCATGGTTTTGCGACAGGGTTCGTTCTCATCCGCGCACTTGTGCACGTTTGGAGTCCGGACGGATTATACTGGCAGGCTCTGGTTTGAGCCAGATACTGGTATATGTTTTGGGGTTGCTTTTTATTCTTGGTATTCTTGTTCCTCGGAACGAGAATGCAGGTGTGTATGCACAGTTGCTTGAGGCGGAGAATGAGGTTTTTCATTAGGGTTTCGGATCGGGTGCGTATGCACAGTTGACAGTTATCTTTTTCCAAACCCTAATGGATTTGTATATTATCTATTAATAATAGTAATTAAATGAGAATTATGTTATGGTTGATTTTTTGTTGACTTGTTGACCTTGGTTGACTTGTTGACCTTTGACCACCATCATGCTTTGAAGATCCTCCTTGATTCATGCTTACACTTCATTTAAAGAAGCATGATAGTGGTCATTCCTAAAATAACCATCAACTATTCTTATTTCAATTATTATCATTTAGATAATTCTTTTCTTTTTTGCAATATGGTTGCAAGAAAGAGAAAATATTGCTCAATTCTATCATTCTCACTCTCTCTCCTCATTTCATCTTCTTCTTCCTCTTGAAAAGAGAAACCTTCTCATGTGTTGAGAATCATTCTCTTTAGATAGAAAAGCAAACCCTAATCACTCTCTACTCATTCTAGGATGAAGGTTTAGCAAGCCGGAAACCCTAGTTCACTCAAAGATCGAGGAAGAGCCCAAAGTCGAACCTTCGAGGTGGATCCATCTTCGACGGGAGAAGGCGACGAAAAGAGAACCATCAACCTCTACAAGGTTTGAAGAAGAAGGAGTTCAAGTTTAGGTATAACCATCTTCCATAGTAGCTAACTCTCTTTAGCTTGTTAACTAGTTTTAGTTTAGACAACGATCCCGACAAAGTTTAGTCCATGTTGCCTCTTGCGATAAAAATTCGTTTTTTATACCGTTTCCGCCTCTCCGTAAGTACCGGGGGTCGCAATATGGACTTACAGTGGTATCAGAGCCTAACTAAACTTAAACTAGCTTGGTAGTGAAGTGTAACGAAGTTCGGAACCGAAAAATCGCAAAACCGGAAAATCGAAAACCTAACTTTCTGTTGAAATTTTTTCTGCTCAAATTGAAAAACTTTATACTTGTAAAATCGTCTCAGGGTTTTCTAAGAACACACAAGAAAAACGACATCATGTTACCTCCAAACCGCCGCGCTTCCGCGGCCTCACCTATTCATCTGGCCGCGGAACCGCCGCAAGTTGGTGTCTTCCATGCATCGTTTTTCGTGCAGTGTTCTTCTGTGTTGGTTTTGGGATTTTTAAGATATATTATATGTACCCAGATTTTCCAGAACTGAAATTCACTTTTGGGGTCCTATAATTCCGTATTTTTTTCCGAACTTCACTGCACTTTGGCTATGTTGGTTATATCTGTGATGTTTGCATGTATTGAACGTCGGCTAATCGCTATAAGTCGATTAGTCGGGGTTATACATGATCTGTAATGTTCTGGAATGTGTATATGAATGTGTTGGACTGTCGCGGGTGAATAGCCGGGGTGGATGTGAGATGAGCTTTTGTTTTTTCTTTCATTCATTGTAAATGTAAATTGATGTAATTATATTATTTGTTTGGCCGCACAACCGGGTCGGGGTTGTAGCCGTCATTGTATAATTCTTTTTACTGTTTATGCTCCTAGGATAGACCCATGGTGGGGTGCACAAACTACCGGGAACATGGAGGGTAGTTTGCCGCACCCGTAGGGGTCTTGGGTGGGGTATTTGCTATTCACCGCGACCGTGTTATCCGCTTTTCGTTTCAGGCTCGAAAGGAATGCGGATTGCTAGTATATCCAATGTATTCATCTGTGATCTGTAATGTCTATCATTGCTTTCTATTTAGGCGTTGCTTATGTTTTACAGCCGCGCTAGCCCAGCCCCCGCTCTGTCGTTAGTTAAGTAACCTAACGAGTGATGACGGGACCCCGTGGCGAATGCGAATGGCATAAGCGTACGTCATATTTTGGTTGTTTTCTGCAATGGTAGGAATTAAATGATGGGACGCATTAAAAGAACTAATGCAAGAATATCACGCATTAAAAGAACTAATGCAAGATAATAAACCAAGTTTAAGTCGATGGAACACTTTCGAAAAAACCACTCGGTTCTTTTCAAAACTAACTTTTAAATGCGGAGCTTGAGCCACTCCTTCTAAAAGCTATCTCGTTCCATCGATTATATCAAGTTCACTACGTTCACGGTTTCGCCAAAACCATTCGTAGCCCTCCGTCGTTTCACATAAATAGTCAATAGTATTCAAGCTGTGTTTGTTGGCCAAAGTCAAGGCATAGTGATTGGTAGCTATTGGATATTCATGTGCAGCATAGATAGATGCGTTGATTTGGAACAGTCGTACTGCCTTGTTGGCCAAAGTCAAGGGTATGTACGGGTGGATTCAAATTAACCTGGATAACGACGGGAAGAACTTGACATGTGACTTATGATTTGTTGGCCAAAGTCAAGGTCATAAGAGCATGGGGCAAAAATCCACATCGGGAGTTTCATAAGTACTGAAACTTGCTAGATTTGCATACCATTTGGAGTGTGATGATTATGGTAGGATTCCTTCATTTTCGTCACGCGATGATATTTGGATCCCGATCCTACTGTGAGTATATGCTACTCCTCGGGAAATTTCTCACTAAACGATCAATGCTATAAACCTAGTAGGTGCCTAGAAAGGTGTTAGCGGGGCTACGCCCCCAGGGAAAAGAGGTTCTTAAATTAAGGAACTTCGCGAAAGCGTTGGAAAACCTCCCTCGAAGTACCGACACTGGCCTGGCTGAACGGTTAAGCAAGTATTGTACGGTGGGATTGATCCCGGCTAATTCTTCCTTTGTGGTTTGAGGAGGGATTCGAGAGACAGTGGGAGCCATCCTGTTTAGACAAATTAAAAACCATTCTAAACTTGCAAGAGCATCGTGCTAAGTGTTTCTTCTCTCCCCCTGCAGCGACCAAATCGAAATGACTGGACTTAAGTTACTTCTAGATAAAAACATATTGACAGGGCCAAACTACAAAGATTGGCTCAGGAATGTCAAATTGGCAATCTCTTACGACAAGCTGGGGTATCTTCTTACCAGCAAAGCTCCCCCCGTCCCAGGTCCCACCTCCAGCGTCGCGGATAAGGAAATCCGTAAGACTTGGGAGATTGACAGCGCGAAGGCCAGATGCCTCGTACTTGCCTCGATGGACAATGACCATCAGAGGAGGCACGAGAATATGGATTTGGAATCCATATTTCTTCATACAAAAGAACTGTATGGAGAGCAGTCTCGTATCGCAAGATACGAAGTGTCGAAGAAGTTATTTTCGACTAAATTGGCCGTCGGATCATCGGTAGCGGACCACGTGCTTAAGATGATTGGCTACACTGAGGAGCTCGCGGAACTTGGGACCACGTTGGATAGTGAACTCTACACAGATATAATTCTCCAGTCCCTTCCATCCACTTACGCCCAGTTCATACTGAATTTCAACTTGCAAGAAAAGGAAGTTGAACTTTCAGAACTCCTCAACCTACTGAGGAGCGCAGAGGGCACCCTACAGAAGGGTAGGGATACATCCACTTTGTTTGTAGGAGGATCTTCTTCTTCTAGGTCCAAGGCGAAAGCCAAGGGAAAGAAGAGGAAAGCCCCCGCCAAACCAAGGGGCGGTGTTAGTAAAGTGGGTGCGAAGGGAAAGGAAAAGGCAACAAAGATAGCGGGGAAGCTTGTTGGTAAAGAGGAATGCTTCTATTGTCACAAGAGTGGACACTGGAAGAAAGATTGCAGGGCTTGGAAAGCCAGGACACAGGAACTGAAGCAGGTTGCAGCTTCAGCTTCAGGTGTGTATGTTATTGAAAACTGTCTTTCTATAAACTCTACTTCCTGGGTATTGGATACCGGATCAGGATCTCATATCTGTAATTCTTTGCAGGCGTTGAGAAACCGTAGGTTTTTGAAGGAAGGTGACATGACCCTCAGAGTTGCGAACGGAGCTAGCATGGATGCTAAAGCCGTGGGGGACTATCACCTAGGAATGTCAGATGGACATGTTTTGGTTTTGCGTAATTGTTTTTTTGTACCCAACGCAACTTGTAATATCATTTCTGTATCTTTGGTTTCTAAAGAAGGTTATGAATTTGCGTTTGTAAGTAATGTTGTTAACATTCACCTTAATCAAGTTCTGATTGGGTCAGGTACATTGAGCAATGGTATATACGTATTAAACCAACCACAGATTTTCAATGTCCAGAATACACACAAAAGAAAGTCACCAGATATTAATCAGACTTTCTTATGGCATTGTAGACTGGGTCACATCAATGAGAGAAGGTTGACTAAGTTACATACAGAAGGATATTTGGATCCGTTCGAATATCAATCATATGCCACTTGTCAATCCTGTCTCAAAGGAAAGATGACAAAGACTCCGTTCACTGGACACGGAGTAAGAGCGAGCGAGCTCTTGGGACTCGTACACAGCGATGTGTGCGGTCCAATGTCTACACATGCACGAAGCGGTTATTCTTACTTCATTACTTTTACGGATGATTTTTCAAGATACGGTTATGTCTTCTTAATGAAACATAAGTCCGAAGCTTTTGAAAAATTCCAGGAATTTAAGAATGAAGTAGAAAAACAGACCGGCAAAAGTATCAAGATTCTAAGATCGGATCGAGGTGGAGAATACTTAAGTGCCGAGTTCCTGAATTATTTAAAAGAGAATGGGATTCTCTCTCAGCTTACTCCTCCATACACCCCGCAACATAATGGTGTATCGGAGAGACGGAACCGGACCCTATTGGATATGGTACGGTCCATGATGAGTAACGCTGAGTTACCGCGATCATTCTGGGGGTATGCACTAGAATCAGCTGCGTACCTTTTAAACCGAGTTCCTACTAAGACTGTGCCTACTACACCATATGAGATGTGGTGTGGGAAGAGACCCCATCTCAGTCACATCAAGACTTGGGGATGTCCAGCTTTTGTTAAAAAGCAGCATGCGGACAAGCTCGAGGCGCGTTCAGTACAGTGTAAGTTCGTGGGATATCCAAAGAACTCCAAAGGGATATTTCTTCTACTGTGAAGAGGAACAAAAAGTCCTTGTTTCTCGTCATGCCTACTTCTTGGAAACTGAGTTTTTGGAAAACCAGATAAGTGGGAGCACAGTAGAACTGGAAGAAATTCCAGAACCACGGACTATTACTGAAAGCTTAGTGGAACCAGAAGGTTCAAATGAACAAGACATTCCTATGCCGCTCCGCAGAAGTAGTAGGCAGTCTCATCCGCCCGAGAGATACTACGGTTTTCTCATAGACGGGGATAGAGAGGATTGCATCATAGACTATGATGAGCCTACTAGCTTCCAGCAGGCCGTTCAGAGCATTGACTCGGTAAAATGGCTGGATGCAATGCGGACCGAAATGGAGTCCATGTACACCAACAAAGTATGGACGTTGGACATTGCTCCAGACGGGGTAAAACCCGTAGGATGCAAGTGGATCTTCAAAAGGAAGATTGGTGTAGATGGACAGGTTGAGACCTATAAAGCTAGACTTGTAGCAAAGGGTTTCCGTCAAAGACCTGGCTTGGACTACGACGAAACCTTTTCTCCAGTGGCTATGCTGAAATCCATTCGGATCCTTCTTGCCATTGCTGCCTTCCACGATTATGAGATTTGGCAGATGGACGTAAAAACCGCTTTTCTAAATGGAAATTTAGAGGAGTGTGTCTATATGGATCAGCCAGAGGGTTTCATTCAGAGTGGGAGCAGCGGAAAGGTGTGCAAGTTGCTTAAGTCCATCTATGGACTAAAGCAGGCATCGCGGAGTTGGAACATCTGTTTTGATGAGACGGTCAAGGAATTTGACTTTATCAAAAATCCAGATGAACCATGCATCTATAGTAGATTTGTAGCGAGAACTGTGGTATTCCTTGTTTTATACGTGGATGACATTCTCTTAATAGGAAATGACATTCCTATGCTACAATCTGTCAAGGGTTTCTTGTCACACAGGTTCTCCATGAAAGACCTGGGTGATGCCTCTTACATCCTGGGGATCCGGATCCATCGTGATAGATCCAAGAGGATATTAGGACTTTCACAGTCCAGGTACATCGACACCGTACTGAAAAGATTCAGTATGGAAGATTCCAAGCGCGGTAACCTACCGGCTTGTCACGGGATCACCCTCTCTAAAGAGATGTCTCCCAAGACTGATTTGGAGAGGGATCGCATGTCTATTATACCCTACGCTTCTGCGGTAGGCTCTATAATGTATGCGATGTTGTGTACCAGACCGGATGTAACTTATGCACTGAGTGTAGTAAGCCGGTATCAGTCAAACCCTGGGGAGAAACATTGGATAGCGGTAAAGAACATTCTCAAGTACCTGAGGAGGACTAAGGAGATGTTCTTGGTGTATGGCGGAAAAGACCTCCAGATTGAGGCCTTTGCTGACTCCAGCTTCCAGAGTGACAAGGATGATTCCAAGTCCATGTCGGGCTTTGTCTTTACCCTCAATGGAGGGGCGGTGTGTTGGAAGAGTTCCAAACAGGAAACCGTTGCAGACTCGACTATGGAAGCGGAATACATCGCTGCATCAGATGCCGCAAAAGAAGCTGTCTGGATAAGGAAGTTCTTAAAAGAACTTCAGGTGGTTCCGTCCATTGTTGACCCAGTACCTCTGTATTGCGACAACAACGGGGCTATAGCTTTAGCAAAGGAACCCAGGTCCCATCAGAGATCCAGGCACATCTTGAGGCGGTATCACCTGATCAGGGAGATCGTGGATCGCAAGGAGATCGAGGTTCGGAGGGTTGCTTCAGAAGAGAACACTGCAGATCCATTCACCAAGGCCCTACCCCAGACTCAGTTCGAGCGGCTGATCGAGATGATAGGTCTTCGATACGCCAGTACATGGCCTTAGTGCAAGTGGGAGATTGTTAGTGTATATGCCCTAGAGGCCATTACTGTATCATACTAGTTTGTATATTACTTGATGGAAGCTTGGGATATTCACCTTGTATAAACAATCTTGCTCAATATAGTAGTTTGCTACTTGGTTTGTTTCTACTTCAATGTGTACTTGTGTTTATTTCAGTATATCACTTATACGCATTAGTGGAGCCCTTAGGATCTTTGCCTGATTACCAGCGTTGTGATGGCAGTCACACTAGTGGGGGCTGGGTAATCTATAGGCACATCCTTATACAGGTCCCTAGTCGTAGGACTATCGAGACAGGGCATCGATACTCCGGAGTAGACTAGCGTATGCGCTTCTCATCCCAGTGTGGGAGATGGTCTGTCCCACAGCCATCAGTACGTCGTACTGGAGATAGTATACGGGTGCTCGTTGGGTTACGAGTACACTGGACAGGACTCGTCGGGAACTGACAGGTTGGTATTATACCTATCGTCAGTTGTCAGTTCCCAGGTGACATGAGTACAGCTTAGTCCGCTGACTTGACACTGACACTTCGCCTCGAGTGTGTTCCCACTGCACTTTGATCACTACCCTACCACGGCTCAAAGGAGTCGTGCAAACAGGTGGTGGTTGGGTGCAGTCCCGAAGCACTTGGAGGCAGTGACGGTTAGACAGGATTCGTCTCTCCCGGTATTGGGGGTTGACATCGCGCTGTGTCTAGGAGAGCCATTACACGAGTAGTCCCTGGCCAGGGCAAGCGAGATATACTGGTAGGTTTCCAGTGTTATCTCAGGGTGTTTTGGGCTTCACTCCGACACGACTTGTACCGCTATTGGGGGACTGACGTTTTACCGCCCCCTAGGCCCGCCATGCGATGTATCAGACGAACAGACCGGACTGTACGGAGAATGTCACGATTCAGACTCAGTAGGAGTTCAGATGGGGTTTCACCTCGTCAGCCTTCTTGTCGGCATCTACCTGGGGACCGTTACGCACAGCTAGTGCCGCTTGCGGTCTGTGGTTAAACCCACTGCCAGCGTAGTGTCGAGTCTTTAGAGTCCCACATAGAGGGTATTCGTCTCTGGGCAAAACAGAGTGGAGGTCGCATGGTTTTGCGACAGGGTTCGTTCTCATCCGCGCACTTGTGCACGTTTGGAGTCCGGACGGATTATACTGGCAGGCTCTGGTTTGAGCCAGATACTGGTATATGTTTTGGGGTTGCTTTTTATTCTTGGTATTCTTGTTCCTCGGAACGAGAATGCAGGTGTGTATGCACAGTTGCTTGAGGCGGAGAATGAGGTTTTTCATTAGGGTTTCGGATCGGGTGCGTATGCACAGTTGACAGTTATCTTTTTCCAAACCCTAATGGATTTGTATATTATCTATTAATAATAGTAATTAAATGAGAATTATGTTATGGTTGATTTTTTGTTGACTTGTTGACCTTGGTTGACTTGTTGACCTTTGACCACCATCATGCTTTGAAGATCCTCCTTGATTCATGCTTACACTTCATTTAAAGAAGCATGATAGTGGTCATTCCTAAAATAACCATCAACTATTCTTATTTCAATTATTATCATTTAGATAATTCTTTTCTTTTTTGCAATATGGTTGCAAGAAAGAGAAAATATTGCTCAATTCTATCATTCTCACTCTCTCTCCTCATTTCATCTTCTTCTTCCTCTTGAAAAGAGAAACCTTCTCATGTGTTGAGAATCATTCTCTTTAGATAGAAAAGCAAACCCTAATCACTCTCTACTCATTCTAGGATGAAGGTTTAGCAAGCCGGAAACCCTAGTTCACTCAAAGATCGAGGAAGAGCCCAAAGTCGAACCTTCGAGGTGGATCCATCTTCGACGGGAGAAGGCGACGAAAAGAGAACCATCAACCTCTACAAGGTTTGAAGAAGAAGGAGTTCAAGCTTAGGTATAACCATCTTCCATAGTAGCTAACTCTCTTTAGCTTGTTAACTAGTTTTAGTTTAGACAACGATCCCGACAAAGTTTAGTCCATGTTGCCTCTTGCGATAAAAATTCGTTTTTTATACCGTTTCCGCCTCCCCGTAAGTACCGGGGGTCGCAATATGGACTTACACGATGTTTGTTAGATTACGAAACCGAAACGAATCCGAAACTTGAAACCCTTTAACCTAGTTTCTGTCGAATTTGAAAAGTACCCTAAAATTTTTTTAGATAACTGCAGAATGTTATATGTGATATAACATGAACACCACAAAAATTTGGATCATTTTTGCAAGATTATGGCCGGCCACAATGGTATTTTTCCCGAGATCGCCGGTTTGATTTTGGAATTTTGGCTTCAAATTTTGGTAGTGTTCCAGTCTCTGGGTTTTGGGGTTTCAGTTGTTGCGAGTTTTTGCAAAAATTGCATGTGATGTTAATTTTCTGCATAGTCAACTCGGACTGTTTCGTATTCGTAATTCTAATCTTTGTTTCGGGTATATTAGACGGTGATAAAAAGTACGAACGGATATCAATAACCCAAATTTTTCCCTCGCTGGAAATTATCCAAATGTTGGATTTTTCTAAGTTTAAAATATTCAGAAAATCATGCAGGTGATTCTGTGGACGCTCTAGAAGAAGAAACCCTAACTCGATTCTGTGACCGTCAGAACCGCCATCAAACCCTAGGGTTTGGGGTAGATCAGCGGTGCCATAGGTGAGGCATTGCTTCACCCTTCTACGACTGGTTCATAGGTGTTGTGGCATGTTCTGGGTATCTTTTTTTAAACTCCGCTCAAGAGTTGAGCTCTTTGGGAAATTTTGGGTGTTTGTTTATTCGATCGGAAAGTTTAACATCATTTAATTATATGAGATTGTGATACAATAATTAGAATCTATTTAGTTGCGTGCAAGTTTAACATTTCGGTCTCGGGTAAAATCGGGAATCTTGTTGAATTACCCGACTTCTTTTTAAAAGTGTTTTCACAGTTGAGACCTAAATATAAGATTTGCATTGTTAGGCATGAAATCCAGAATATATGATATTCCGGGCATATGATGTCTAAGGGCAGTGACGATTCCAATTGTTGTAGTTTTTCACTTTCTTTTCTGTGACTGTGAGTGTAATATATGGTGTATCGCCGGTTTCGTTGCTATATGTCAATGAAATTTGGGATACAGTTATTTACTTACATTGATGACATGTGATGTTATGTGTTGTTGTGATATGTTATATTGGATCGTCGTGTTTTGAATAGCCGGGGGTTTTATGTGAGATGAGGGTTTTTATTTTCATTCATGTAAAATTTATTGTATGTAATATTCTTTTATTGGGGTACTTCCGAGTTGAGGATGATGTCACCATTTTTGTATATTATTTATTTTTTCGCATTAGGATAGACCCAAGGAGGGGAGCATAAGTAACCGGGTTCTAGAGTCCAGTGGGAGACCATCTCGAGGAGTCGAGTCCGGGTCTCCTAACTCTGGAATTGATAGGGTTGCTTACTGCTCTCGTAGGGGTCTAGGGATGTGGGTTTGTCTATTCATCGCGACCGTGAAATCCGTGTTTTATACAGGCTTAAAATAAAACACGAACCTCCTAGTATATCCAATATTTCATATGTTATCTTCTGTTGCAGATATTCTATGATGTGATCACTTTATATGCCTGAGACGATTGCTTTATTATTATATATATGATATATAATAAACGTTGCTTATGTTTTGCACCCGCGCTAGTCCCGCCCCGCTATGCCGTTAGTTAAGTAACCTAACGGTGCATAACGGGACACTGTGTCGAATGCGGATGGCATAAGCGTACGTTGTATTTTCGTTTCTTCTGTGATGCTTAGGAAGCATAAATGATGGGACTTCATTAATGAGATTAATGAAAGAAAAGAAATCTAAAAGATGTTGTAGAATCAAATTTTCAAAAAGGGTAGCTCTAGTTTTTGCTTTGCATAGCGGTATTCCTTGTAGAATATCCAGCACCTTATTCGATAAGGAAAGAGCCGAGATCCCTTTACCGGGAGTGACCTCTTTAGCAAAACTAGCAGATGCTATAACTCATTCGGTTTTGTTTTTGATTGCTTCTATAGTTCTTGCTTTGCATAGTGATATTTGTGAAATATCCTACACCTTATTCGATAAGGAAAGAGCCGAGATCCCTTCACCGGGAGTGACCTCTTTAGCGAAACTAGTAAAAGCCTCAAAAACACTCCTTTTAAAAAAATCACTTGATTCTGCAACAATATCAAGTTCATTACGCTCATGGTTTTCTTAAAAACCTCCGTAGCCCTCCGATATAAGTAATATTTAGTATTCGTGCTACGTTTGTTGGCTTTCGTCAAGGCGTAGTGTGCGGTAGCTACTTACTGCTTATCTGCTGCATATGATGCGATTGGATTAGGATAGTCGTACGGCTTTGTTGGCTTTCGTCAAGGGTCGTGCGGGTGGGTTTAATTCAATCATGAAATGTACGAGTTGAACATGACTAGCGGACTATGGTTTGTTGGCTTTCGTCAAGGTCATAGCACGTTAGAGGCAAAAGTATTATCGAGAATTTCAAGTGTTGAAATTTGCAATGAGATTGCATACCTTCTATGAGATAGTTGGATTCCGATACCCACTGCGAGTAAGAGTTACTCCTGGGAGAGTTTTACACATGACAATTAGCCATTCAAGTAGGTGTCTAGAAAGGTGTTAATGGGGTTACACCCATGGGAAAACGATGTTTACTTTAATTAGGTCCGTGCGAAAGCACGGGGAACCTCCCTCAATGTACCGACACTGGCCTGGCTGAAAGGTTGGTGAACTTGGAAGGTGTAATTAATCCCGGCTAGTCTTACCTTTTAGGTTTTGAAGGAAGATTTGATAAAAACAGTGGGAGCCATCCTGATTAGATGAGATAATAACCAATCTAATCTTGCAAGAGCAAACGCTAAAGTATTTTCTTCTCTCTCTCTCCAGGTAGCGACCATGTCAGGCCTAAATCAATATAATAGTATGGATGTATTGACCGAACCCTCTTGTTATACAGTGCAGGGGAACGTTGGTTCCTTTCTTTCTTATAATTGTTATAAGACTGAGCAGGAAATAGGTGAATATCTGGATTCCCACGCTGCCAAAATGAAGAATAAGCATGTTGATGCATCTTCTTCGGGTGTGTTAGTTATCGAGAACTGTTTCTCAGTTCACTCTACGTCTTGGGTATTAGATACCGGATCAGGATCCCACATATGTAATATGTTACATGGGCTAAAGAAAGGTAGAGAACTGGGAATGGGTGATCATTCCGTAAGAGTACGGAATGGTGCAAATGTTGCATCCAAAGCAGTTGGCGAATATCACCTTATATTACCAAATGGTAATACATTGATTTTGAATGAATGCTATTACATACCGACCCTGATATGCAATCTTATATCAGTTTCTTTATTAAGTAAAGAAGGATATAATTTTATGGTACATGATAATGTTATGAACATATTCCCGAATCAAAAGTTGATTGGATCAGGCTCGTTAAATAATGGCATATACGTTCTAGATCAAACCACAGTTCTTAATGTACAAAACACACACAAGAGGAAAAGTTCAGAAATGAACGAATCCTTCTTGTGGCATTGTAAACTAGGTCATATCAATGCGACACGACTAGCTAAGTTACATAAGGATGGATATTTGAATCCGTTCGAATTTTCATCTTATGACACTTGCCAGTCATGTCTCAAAGGCAAGATGACAAAAACTCCGTTTACTGGACACGGAGAAAGAGTTACGGAACTCTTAGGACTAATACATAGTGATGTATGCGGTCCCATGTCTACACATGCTGTTAGTTATATGTATGCCCTAGAGGCCATTACTATACATATGATGTATATTGTGGTGGATGCATGGACATATATAGGGAGGACTTTCTTGCTCGACATGATAGTATGCTATCTGGTTACTCTTTACCTTAACGTGTATAATGATTGTCTCTCTGTTACAAGTTGGTAAAGCCCTTAGGATGTGTACTTGACTACCTGGACTATGATGCGGATCATACTAGTGGGGACATGGTAGTCCATAAGTACATCCTTCAAGGTCCCTAGTCGTGGGTATATCGAGACGGGGCATCGATATACCAGAGTAGACTAGTGTATACCTTCTTGACCTATACAGATGGGCGATGGATGATCCCATATCCATTGGTATTTGACATCAGAGATGATATACGGGTGCTCAGTGGAGACTGGGTACACTGGACGGTCTCGCCGAGAACTCCCAGATGGTATTATACCTTACGTCAGATGGCAGTTCTCTGGTGACACTGGTACAGGTTAGTCTGTAGACCCGAGATCGTCATAGAGTCTTGTGTGATTCCCACTGTGGTTTGATTTCCACCTTACCACGTCTAAGAGGGCGTGCAAAACGGTGGTTTTTGGGTACAGTCCCGAGTCACATGGAGGCAATGAGCGATAGGAGGGGTTTCGTCTCTCCCGGTATTGGGGGTTGATGTTGCGCTATGCTCGATTGGCCATAACAGGGAAGTCCCTGGCCAGGGCTGGTTTAGAGATGTACTGGTAAGTGTTACCAGTGGTTTCTTTACCCGTTATGAGCCACGTATCGGCATGACTTATCGGTTATTGGGGTCTGACGTTTACCACCCCTAGAACTGATATGCGACATATCAGACGAAGAGACCGGACTGTACGGTAGTGCCACTGTCAGGCTTTTTGCAGGAGTTGGAGCGGGCTTGCTTGCTGATCTTCTGATCACTCAATACCCGGGTAGCCGTTACGTCCAGCTAGTACCGCTGACGGCTTGTGGGTGCTTGATATGATCATCACCTACTGCCGGCGTATTGACGAGTCTTTAGAGTCTTACATAGAGGTTATACTGGCTCAGGCAAAACGAAATAGGAGCACATATGTGATATGTGCGGGACCGAGAATGATGCGAGTATGTGATACCGTATTCGATTCTCGCGATGTTTGTATCGATCGGTTATATGCGATATAACCGGGTTATCGAATCAAGTGTTGATTCGATATGTCGATACATTGATATTAGTCGGTTATATGCGATATGACCGGATCGTTAAATCAAGTGTTGATTTAATGATTTAATGTATAATTATATATTTGATATATTACTTTACATTAACTAGTATTGGTTCACTTAGGATTGTTTTTTCTCACTTGTGCACAATTTGATATATATATATGTGATATATATTTATAAGTGTGCAAATTGTATCATGGTTGTTGATACAACTATCATGGGTGTAGAAGACTTATACCATACTAATTATATTTGTTAGGTTTTTATGTTTAAAGTAATTCTAAAACAAAGTGATAATTGTTTAAGTGCATGAAGCTTCATGAAGCTTGTGGGTGCATTGACCAATATTAACTAGTTTTGTTTTTACTTTGGATATTCAAAACCCTAACCAATATATTTAACTATGGTTGTGTCTCTACAAGAGTTAAGTATATGATACTCACTCACCATGGTTAGTTCATTCTCTCTCTTGATAAGATTCATTCTCATTTGAGCTCATCTTCTTCCTCATCAAGATTTTCTTTCTAGGGTTTTTAAAAGAGAGAGCACCAAAGTGAGAAATCAAATTCTAAAGTGTACCCATTTCCTATCTCACCATCCTCTACTAGACTAGCACTTTAGATTAGGGTGTTTGCTTCACTAATTCTTTGGTTAGTGAGGTAGAAGCTTGAGTCCGTATTCCCTCGATTTAGATCATTTTCGGCATCGAAGTCTTCAAGCAATCCTGTTGCAATTTCTCAAGGAGCCGTCCGAGAGTCCGGGAGTTGGATGATCGCAGCGAAGGGACGTTGTCACGGAGCTTTGGATGTGGAGGACCGGATCTATAAAGGTTGTACTCCCTTTCCTTTAGTGTAAATGTGGTTTACTTGCTTTTGATTCGCCTAATATCTAGTTAACGATCTTGCTTAGGGTTGTTCGGCACCTAAAATTTTTAATCCGGCATGGTCGATGCCTTGTAGAGCCTTGTTAGTGTGCCTAGTAACCCTACAGTGGTATCAGAGCCTAGCTAGAGCATTAGACGATGCGTTTACGAAGTTAAAACCCCGATCGAACCCGGAAACTACAAAATAAAACCCTCTCTGTACATTTTTTTAAATCTGGGATTTTTCTGTATTAAAAATACCTAAAAAATTCAACAGGGTTTTCTAAGAATTACCAGGAAAAACGAGCCCCCAATTCCTCAACTTGGCCGCGGAACCGCGGCAATAAGCCACCATTGGCGGCGGTTCCGCGGCAAGGTAAGGGTATTAGGGACGGTTTTTTGCACAGTAATACTTGCCTCTGTTGTTACTATTTTATGGGTATTTTTAATCTGACTCAAGTGTTGAGTATTCTGGGGTTTATTTTGTATTCGTAGATTTGATCGGAATATTTATTTTCGTAATGTTTTCCGGATATTTAGAAAGTATTAAAATGTTCGAACGGATATCAATAACTCAATCTTTCCCGACCCGGAAAATTTCCAAGTGTTGGATTTTTTCGTTGTTTGAGAACGTCTAGATCGTGCAAGTTACGCAATGGACCCTCTAGAAGACAACAAACCTTAACTCGATTATGTGACCGTCTTGAACTGCCCTTTGAACCTTAGGGTTTGGGGTAGTACGGCGTGCCACATATGAGGCGTTGGCTTGACCTTTCTACGGCTGGACCGTTGGTACTGTGGCATGTGATGGATGTTTTTAAACCCCCCTCAAGTGTTGAGAACCATTTGGGAAAACTTGGGTGTTTGATCATTCGATCGGAAAGTTTAACATTTTCTATTTATCCGGAATGTGTTACAATATTTAGAATCCACAAGTAGTTATGAGATAACTGATTTGAATGTTATAAACATAGCAGTTTAGTCTCAAATGATCGGTTGCCACGGAATTTTGATGCGATCAAAAGTCCGTCGCAATCACGTAGCGTACGCGGATACTTGCCAGGTAAACTTAATAGACAGCCATGCCCCAAAGCCCCGACCAAGTGACTGTAGGAGAACCCCGTCGCCGAAAGCATCCGTTCGGGTGCTTGCGGCAGCGGTGTTCCGCCTTAGTGCACTTCGTCAACGGCATCCGGGGGTGCGGCCGTCTACTAAAGTTTGCGACGAGCATTCGATCAGGATATCGGGAATCTTGTTGAATTGCCCGACTAAATATTGAAAAGTGTTTTCGATATAGAGACTAAAATGCGGGGTTTATAGCTGTTAGGCATGCGATGTCTAAGGAGGTTGCGGATTCCAATTGTTGTAGTTTTACACTTTCTTTTCTGCGACCGTAAGTGTAATATGTGATATCGCCGGTTTCGTTGCTATATGTCAACGACAATTGTGATGCGCATATTTACTTACGTTGATGACATGTGATGTTATGTGTTGCTGGATATGTTATATTGGATCGTCGCGTTCTGAGTAGCCGGGGGTTTTTATGTGAGATGAGAGTTTTTATTTTCATTCATGTAAAATTAAATGTATGTAATATTCTTTTATTGGGGCACTTCCGGGTTGAGGTCGTTGTCACCATTTGTATATTATTTACTTTTCCGCACTAGGATAGACCTAAGGAGGGGAGCACAAGTAACCGGGTTCTTGGGTCCAGTGGGAGACCAACTCGAGGAGTCGAGTCCGGGTCTCCTAACCCTAGAATTGGAAGGGTTGCTTGCTGCTCTCGTAGGGGTCTAGGGGTGTGGGTTTGGCTATTCATCGCGACCGTGGAATCCGTATTTTATAGAGGCTCAAAATAAAACACGGACGTCCTAATATTTCCAATGTTTCATAT
This sequence comes from Agapanthus africanus, assembly GCA_030015575.1. Classification (NCBI taxonomy): domain Eukaryota; kingdom Viridiplantae; phylum Streptophyta; class Magnoliopsida; order Asparagales; family Amaryllidaceae; genus Agapanthus; species Agapanthus africanus. The sequence continues at coordinate 453,035,439 of CM057337.1, read as the reverse complement.
GTTTCTTCTGCTTCGATATCTGTGATGTGATCATTTGATGTTCTGTGATAAATACTGTATATAGTATATATGATATATTATATAGACGTTTCTTATGTTTTACACCCGCGCTAACCCTGCCCCGCTCTGCCATTAGTTACCTAACCTAACGGTGCACGAGGGGACATCGAGGCGACTGCGGATGGCATAAGTGTACGTCGTATTTATCTGTGATGTTTAGGTACTTAAATGATGGGACTTCATTAATATGATTAATGAAAGAAAAGAAACCTAAAAGATGTTGTGGAATCGAATTTTCAAAAACTTGTAGCTACAGTTCTTGCTTTGCATCGCGGTGTTCCTTGCAGAACATCCTGCACCTTATTCGATGAGGAAAGGGCCGAGATCCCTTCACCGGGAGTGACCCCTTTAGCAATAACTGGCAGATGCTACAACACTCGGTTTGTCTTTTGATTGCTTCTATAGTTCTTTCTTTGCATAGTGGTATATATGATATATCCTGCACCTCATTCGACGAGGAAAGGGCCGACGATCCCTTCACCGGGAATGACCCCTTTAGCAAAACTAGAAAAACCTCAAAAACACTCCATTTTAAAATCATTTGATTCTACAACGATATCAAGTTCATTAGGCAATAGGTTTTCAGAAAAACCTGTAGTAGCCCTCCGTCATTTCAGATAAGTTGTATATAGTATTCGTGCTACATTTATTGGCTTTCGTCAAGGTGTAGTGTGCGGTAGCTATATGCTGCTTATCTGCTGCATACGATGCGATTGGATTAGGGTAGTCGTACGGCTTTGTTGGCTTTCGTCAAGGGTCGTGCGGGTGGGTTTAATTCAGTCAAGAAATGTACGGGTTGAACTTGACTAGCGGGCTATGATTTGTTGGCTTTCGTCAAGGTCATAGCACGTTAGGGGCAAAATTATCGGGAATTTCAAGTGTTGAAATTTGCAATGAGATCGCATACCTTCTATGAGATAGTTGGATCCCGATACCCACTGCGAGTAATTGTTACTCCTGGGAGAGTTTTACACATTACAATTAGCCGATCAAGTAGGTGTCTAGAAAGGTGTCAACGGGGTTACGCCTCTGGGAAAATGAGGTTTACTTTAATTAGGTCCGTGCGAAAGCACGGGGAACCTCCCTCAAAGTACCGACACTGGCCTGGCTGAAAGATTGGCGAAGTTGTAGAGTGTAATTAATCCCGTCTAGTCTTTCCTTTTAGTTTTTGAAGGAAGATTTGATAAAAACAGTGTGAGCCATCCTGATTAGATAAAATAATAACCAATCTAATCTTGCAAGAGCGCACGCTGAGTGTTTTCTTCTCTCTCTCTCTCCAGGTAGCGACCATATCACGTCTTAATCAAGATAATAATACAGATGTATTGACCGAACCCGCTTGTTATACTGAGCTGGGGAACGTTGGTCCCGCTACAACTTATAATTGTTATAAGACAGAACAGGAATTTGGGGAATACTAGATTTCCCGTGCCGCCCAAACGAAGAAAGTGCATAATGATGCATCATCTTCTGGTGTGTTCATTACAGAGAACTGTTTCTCAGTGTCCTTTACGTCCTGGGTATGTGATACCGGATCAGGATCCCACATATGTAATTTGTTACATGGGCTACAGATAGGTAGAGAACTGAGAACGGGCGATAAGTTTCATGAGACAGAAAACGGTGCAAGTGTTGCAGCCATGTCTGTTGGTCACTATCACCCTGTATTACCAGAATACATTGATTATGAACGAATGTTATTACATATCGAACCTGATATACAAAATCATATCAGTCTCTTTATTAGTAAAGAAAGGATATAATTTTGTATTGTTGGATAATGTTTTGAACATTTTCTATATCAAAAGTTGATCGGTTCAGGCACGTTATCTAAAAGCATTGACGTTCTAAATCAAACTACAGTTCTTAGTATACAGAACACACACAAGAGGAAGAGTTCAGAAATGAACGGATCTTTCTTGAGGTATTGTAGACTAGGTCATATCAATGCGACCCGACTAGCTAAAGTTACATATAGATGTATATTTAAATTAGTTTGAATTTACATCTTGTGAAACTTGCTGGTTATGTCACCGAGATAAGATGACCATAGCTCTGTTTAATGGAAACAGAGAAAGAGTTAGTGAACTTTTGGGATAATACATGTTAATGTATGAAGATCCCCTGTCTATACCTGCCAAGACCGGTTCTTTGTACTTCATTACATTCTCTGATGATCTCTCAAGATTCAGACATATGTTCCTGTTGAAACACAAGTCCGAACCTTTTGAGATATTCACAGAATATAAGTTAGAAGTAGAGAACCAAAACAGCTATAAGTATTATGTCCTTTGATGTAATCAGGGAGGAGAATACTTGAGCACGGAATTCCTGGATTATTCTAAAGGAGAATGAGATTCTCTATCAGCATTACTCCTCCATATACACCACAGCACGTCGGTGTATCGGGGCGGAGCAATCACACCCTATATGATAAGGTGTGCTCTATGATGAGTACTACTGAGTTACCTATTTTCCTTTTGGGAGTTATGCACTTATGAAGTTGCATACCTATTGAATGGGGTTCCAACCAAATCAGATGCCTACCACTCCATATGAGATATGGAAAGGGAAGAGCCCATATCTTAAGTTTGTTAAGATTTGGGGTTGTCCAGCCTATGTCTAAAAGCATAATCCGGACAAGCTCGAGGCAAAGTCAGTTCTGTAGAAGTTTGTTTGATATCCCAAGCAATTGCAAGGGAATATCTTCTACCTAACCGAGGAACAAAAGATGTTTTGTTTCTCAGCATGCCACCTTTGTGAAAGGGAATTTCTTGTGGAAAAATTAGTGGACATGAGGTTGAACTGGAAGGAGTTCAAGCTATACAAACTGCAGCTGATGATTTGGTAGAACTAAAGGATTCAATAGTAACCAACGAACCTCTGCCTCTCCGCCGATCTAGTAGGGTTCCTCACCCACCTGAGAGATACTTCCGTTTCTCTATGACAGTGGGAGCGAGGATTGCATCATGAGGTGATGACCCAACTAGTTTCGAGCTGGCCATCAGGAGTGGGACTCTGTAAGAATGGCTGGATGCTTAGCGATCTGAGATGGAATCCTTATACACCAACAAAGTATGGACTTTGGTTTCTTTATCTGAAGGGTTAAATCCCCATCCGTAGCGAGTATATCTTGAGAAGATTACTTGGTGTACATGGAAAAGTTGAGACTTTCAAAGCTAGACCTGTTAAAGGTTTGCATCATAGACCAGTTGTGGCTAATGATGAAACCTTTTCTGGGGCCTATGCTTAAGTCCATCCAGATCCTACTTGCCACGGCTACATACCATGACTACAATATCTGGCGGTTGGGTGTCATAACTGCTTTTCTAAATGATGTTTTAGAAGAGAGAGTTTATAAGTACACAGCCAGAGGGCTTCGTAGATAGTGGGAGCAGCGGAAACGTGTACAAGCTGCTTTATAGGATAAAGCAGGCATCGCGGAAAAGGAACATCTGTTTTGTGGTAGTCAAAGAGTTCGACTTCATCAGAATGGTAGATGAACCTTGTATATACAAAAAGATAGTAGGGAGTATGGTAATGATCCTCGTAGAGTACGTGGATGACATACTCTTGATAGGGAAGGAGTTTCCTATGCTACGCTCGGTTAATCTCCGCTTATCACAATGATTCTCCATATAGGATCAAAGTGATACCTACTAAATCCTAGGTTTTGGATCTATGAGATAGATCTATTTGGATGTTAGGACACTCACTAGATGTAGTGAGATGGTATCAATTGATCCTGGGGAGAATCACTAGAAAGGTTCCAGGGTGATAAGGACGACTGAAAGTCAGTCACAGGCATTGTCTTTACCCTCAGTAATGGGACGGTATGTTGGAAGAGTTCCAAGCTAGATATCGTGGCATACTAGACGATAAAGGCTGGATACATCGCTACTTAAGATGCTTCCAAAGAAGCAGTCTGGGTGTATATTAGTTCATGAGATGAACTTCGTTCCTCCTATTGTGTGACAATAGAAATGTGGCTTATGCCAAGGAACGCTCGTCCGATCAGTGATCCAGACATATTCTAAGGCAGTGTCACCTGATCGTGGAGATGGTTGATCTCCAGGGGATCGAGGTTAGGAGAGCAGGCTCAGAGGAAAACACGGCGGATCCACTCACAAAGGCCTTTTCCCAGAGAGAGACTATTATGGGATGGTTGAGTATGAGATACTGCAACCACTGCTATCAGATGGCCCTAGTGCAAGTGGGAGATTGTTATTTATATGTATGCCCTAGAGGCCATTACTATACATATGATGTATATTGTGGTGGATGCTTGGACATATATAGGGAGGACTTTCTTGCTCGACATGATACTATGCTATCTGGTTACTCTTTATCTTAACGTGTATAATGATTGTCTCTCTGTTACATGTTGGTAAAGCCCTTAGGATGTGTACTTGACTACCTGGACTATGATGCGGATCATACTAGTGGGGACATGGTAGTCCATAAGTACATCCTTCAAGGTCCTTAGTCGTGGGTATAATCGAGATGGGGCATCGATATACCAGAGTAGACTAGCGTATACCTTCTCGACCCATACAGATGGGCGATGGATGATCCCAGATCCATTGGTGTTTAACATCAGAGATGATATACGGGTGCTCAGTGGAGACTGGGTACACTGGACGGACTCGCCGAGAACTCCCAGATGGTATTATACCTTACGTCAGATGGCAGTTCTCTGGTGACACTGGTACAGGTTAGTCTGTAGACCCGAGATCGTCATAGAGTCTTGTGTGATTCCCACTGTGCTTTGATTTCCACCTTACCACGTCTAAGAGGGCATGCAAAATGGTGGTTTTTGGGTACAGTCCCGAGTCACATGGAGGCAATGAGCGATAGGAGGGGTTTCGTCTCTCCCGGTATTGGGGGTTGATGTTGCGCTATGCTCGATTGGCAATAACAGGGAGTCCCTGGCCAGGGATGGTTTAGAGATGTACTGGTAAGTGTTACCAGTGGTTTCTCGACCCGTTATGATCCTCGTATCGGCATGACTTATCGGTTATTGGGGTCTGACGTTTACCACCCCTAGAACTGATATGCGACATATCAGACGAAGAGACCGGACTGTACGGTAGTGCCACTGTCAGGCTTTTTGCAGGAGTTGGAGCGGGCTTGCTTGCTGATCTTCTGATCGCTAATACCCGGGTAGCCGTTACGTCCAGCTAGTACCACTGACGGCTTGTGGGTGCTTGATATTGTTAGGTCCACGTTACCTCTCCCGGTACTTTCGGGGTTGCGGAAACGGTAAAACAAAAAATTTTCTGAACATGGTAACATGGACCGTAAAAGCCGGATCTTTACTAAACAATACACTAGCATCCTAACTAGAGATTTATCTACTCGGTTAGGGGTTATACCTCAACTTGTACTCCTTCTCTCCTTGTTGTTCTTCTCCTTGCTTACTCCGAGGCTTGATCTGGACTTTGGTCACCTCCGCGGCCTCCTTGAGTCGAAGACGATCCACCCGAGAGATGTACACCGAGATCCACCTCGAGCCGAGGTAACTAGGGCAAAGAGATTGCCAATCTAGAATCCCTAGGTTGTGTAGAGGAGATGTATGGATGTGTTTGTCTTTGTGGGATCTTTTTCTCTCAACACATGAGATCAAAAGATGAGATCAAGAGGAAGAAGAAGAAGGAGAAACTTAGCAACCATGGAGCTTTTCTTTTTCTTCTCACTTCAAGAGAGAGAATGAGAAAAGAATAATGAAAAGATTAAAACAAAAGAAATGAACCATGGTTCCAATAATACACAAAATCATCATTACCAATCCTATCATGATAGAAGTTGATGGCACATTGAATTGACCTTTATCATAACACAAGAAATAAAAAGAAAATGAAAGAAGAGTGTGGATCTCTCTTGAAGGTCAATGGTCAACACGGTCAACGGGTCAACAAAGTCAAGAGAGATCCAAGTGGTCAAATGGTCAATGCAATTAGCCATCACAAATCTATCACTAAAAAAGGATTAGTAAACAATGTCTCCGGCTCATAACGGTTTTGACCAAACGAACTGTCAAAACCCTAATGAGTGTGCCACATTACGGTTTTGGCCGAACCAACTGCCAAAACCCTAATGGGGCACCTCCTCCTTCATCGCTCCTCAAAACTGTGCATACACACCCGCATCCGCATTCCGTAGAATGCGAATGCACAGAAGACAAATCAAATCCATCTGTGCAATACTAGGATCTGGCTTAAACCATAGCCCACCAGTGTTGCCTGCCCGAACAGCATACGCACACAAGTGCACGTAAGTGATCGTAGCTCCGCCGTAAAACCATACGGCCTCTATACGTTTCGCTCAATGCAGGGAAACTCTCTGTGTGGGACTCTAAAGACTCGACACTACGCTGGCAGTGGGTTTAACCACAGACCGCAAGCGGCACTAGCTGTACGTAACGGTCCCCAGGTAGATGTCGATAAGAAGGCCGATGAGGTAAACCCATCCGAACTCCTACTGAGCCTGTATGTGACAATCTCCGTACAGTCCGGTCTGTTCGTCTGATACATCGCATGGCGGGCCTAGGGGGACGGTAAATGTCAGTCCCCTAATAGCGGTACAAGTCGTGTCGGAGTGAAGCCCAGAACACCCTGAGATAACACTGGAAACCTACCAGTATATCTCGCTTGCCCTGGCCAGGGACTACTCGTGTAATGGCTCTCCTAGACACAGCGCGATATCAACCCCCAATACCGGGAGAGACGAATCCTGTCTAACCGTCACTGCCTCCAAGTGCTTCGGGACTGCACCCAACTACTACCTGTTTGCACGACTCAGTAGAGCCGTGGTAGGGTAGTAATCAAAGAACAGTGGGAACACACTCGAGGCGAAGTGACAGTGTCAAGTCAGCAGACTAAGCTGTACTCATGTCATCTGGGAACTGATAACTGACGATAGGTATAATACCAACCATCAGTTCCCGACGAGTCCTGTCCAGTGTACTCGTAACCTAACGAGCACCCGTATACTATCTCAAGTACGACATACTGACGGCTGTGGGACAGACCATCTCCTGTGCTGGGATGAGAAGCGCATACGCTAGTCTACTCCGTAGTATCGATGCCCTATCTCGATAATCCCACGACTAGGGACGTGTATAAGGATGTGCTTGTGGATTACCCAGCCCCCACGAGTGTGATCGCCATCACAACGCCGGTAATCAAGCAAAGATCCTAAGGGCTCTACTAATGCGTATAGGTGATACAATAAAGAAACACACATTTACACATTAAAGCAGAAACAAAACAAGTAGCATACTACTATATTGAGCAAGATTATCTATACAACTGTGAATATTCCAAGCTTCCATCAAGTAATATACAAACTAGTATGATACAGTAATGGCCTCTAGGGCATATACACTAACAATCTCCTACTTGCACTAAGGCCATGTACTGGCGTATCGAAGACCTATCATCTCGATCAGCCGCTCGAACTTAGTCTGGGGTAAGGCCTAAATGAATGGATCCGCCGTGTTGTCTTTTGTGTCCACTCTCCGCACCTCGATCTCCTGGCGATCAATGATCTCCCTGATCAGGTGATACCGCCTTAAGATGTGCCTGGATTTCTGATAGGACCTTGGTTCCTTCGCTAAAGCTATAGCCCCATTGTTATCGCAATACAAAGGTATTGGGTCAACAATGGATGGAACCACCTGAAGTTCAGTAATGAACTTCTTCATCCAGACCGCCTCTTTTGCGGCATCGCTTGCAGCAATGTATTCAGCCTCCATCGTCGAGTCTGCGACGGTATCCTGTTTGGAACTCCTCCAACATACCGCCCCTCCGTTGAGGGTAAACACAAAACCCGAGACAGACTTGCTGTCATCTTTGTCACTCTGGAAGCTTGAATCGGTAAAGGACTCGACCCTAAGGTCTCCATTACCGTAAACCAGGAACATCTCCTTAGTCCTTCTCAGGTACTTGAGAATGTTCTTCACTGCTGTCCAGTGGTCCTCACCTGGGTCTGACTGATACCGGCTTACCGTGCTCAGCGCGTAAGCTACATCTGGTCTTGTACATAGAATCGCATACATTATAGATCCTACCGCCGAAGCGTAGGGTATAGTGCTCATGCGAACCCTCTCCTCGTCAGTCTTAGGAGACATCTTCTTGGAGAGGGTAATTCCGTGCAATGCGGGTATGTTACCGCACTTGGAATCCTCCATACTAAATCTCATTAGTACGGTCTCTATGTACCTGGACTGCGAAAGTCCCAGTAGTCTTTTGGATCTATCTCTATAGATCTTGATCCCCAGAATGTACGAGGCATCACCCAGGTCCTTCATGGAGAACTGTTGTGACAAAAATAGCTTGACCGATTGTAGCATAGGAATGTCATTTCCTATCAAAAGAATGTCGTCCACGTACAAGACTAGGAATACGACAGTTCATCCTACAATCTTCTTATAGACACAGGGTTCATCTTCGTTCTTGATGAAATCAAATTCCTTGATTGCCTCATCAAAACAGATGTTCCAGCTCCGCGATGCCTGCTTTAATCCATAAATGGATTTAAGAAACTTGCATACCTTCCCGCTGCTCCCACTGTCTACGAACCTTCTGGCTGATCCATGTAAACGCACTCTTCCAAACAACCGTTTAGGAAAGCCGTCTTAACATCCATCTTCCAGATTTCATAGTCATTGAAGGCAGCAATGGCAAGTAGGATCCGAATGGATTTGAGTATAGCCACCGGAGAAAAAGTTTCGTCATAGTCCAAACCAGGTCTTTGACGAAAACCTTTTGCAACGAGTCTAGCCTTATAGGTTTCCACCTGCCCATCTACACCAAGTTTCCTTTTGTAGATCCATTTGCATCCAACGGGTTTTATCCCAGGTGGAGCAATATCCAAGGTCCACACTTTATTGGCATACATGGACTCCATTTCGGATTGCATTGCTTCCTGCCACTTATCAGAGTCCCTACTGATAATGGCCTGCCTGAAACTGGTAGGGTCATCTTCTTCCAAGATGCAATCCTCTCGATCCCCGTCTATGAGAAAACCGTAGTATCTCTCGGGCGGATGAGAAATCCTACCAGATCTGCGGAGTGGCTGAGGTTCGTTTGGGGTTATTGAATTCAGTGGTTCCTCCAAATTTTCAGTTACATTTTGTTGTCGCTGAATTTCTTCCAGTTCTACCGAACTCCCACTAGTTTCTTTTGCAAGAAACTCCCTTTCTAAAAAGGTAGCATGGCGAGATACAAACACCTTCTGTTCCTCAGTGTGGTAGAACAGATATCCTAGTGAGTCTTTAGGATATCCCACAAATTTACACAGAACTGACCGTGCCTCTAGCTTGTCCGGTTTCTGTGTTTTCACATAGGCCGGACAACCCCATATCTTAAATCACTTAAGATACGGATTTCTTCCACTCCATATTTCATATGGAGTCTTAGGCACTGATTAGGATGGAACGTAATTCAATAGGTATGCCGCTGTCTGAAGCGCATGTCCCCAAAATGAAAGAGGCAACTCAGCACTACTCATCATGGAGCGAACCATATCCAATAGGGTACGATTCCTCCGCTCCGATACACCGTTGTGCTGTGGTGTATAAGGAGGAGTAAGCTGAGAGAGAATACCATTCTCTTTTAAGTAATCTAGGAATTCCATGCTTAAGTACTCCCCTCCTCTATCAGACCGGAGGATCTTGATACTTTTGCCAATCTGGTTCTCTACTTCCTTTCTGAATTCCTTGAATTTCTCAAAAGCTTCAGATTTGTGTTTCATAAGATACACATATCCGAATCTAGAGAGATTGTCAGTGAATGTGATGAAGTACGAGAACCCACCCCTTGCATGTATAGACATCGGACCACAAACATCACTGTGTATGAGTCCCAAGAGCTCTGCTGCCCTCTCTCCATGTCCGGTGAACGGAGATTTGGTCATCTTCCCTTTGAGACAAGACTGGCAAGTTTCATAGGATGAAAACTCGAACGTATTCAAGAGTCCATCTTTATGCAACTTACTCAGTCTTTTCTCTCCGATATGACCAAGTCTACAATGCCACAAGTAGGATTCATTCGTATCTGAATTCTTCCTCTAGCGCGTGTTTTGTACATTGAGAACTGTATTATGATTTAGAACGTAGATACCATTACATAGTGTACCTTCTGCAACCAGTACCTTATGAAGGTAAATGTTCATGATATTTCTATCAAGAACAAAGTTATATCCATCTTTATCGAGTAAAGAAACTGATATGATGCTGTAAACCATGGAAGGTACATAGTAGCAATCGTTCAAAATCATAGTCTTGCCATTTGGCAATGCTAGGTGATATTCACCGACGGCTGCCGCATTAACTTGTGCTCCGTTCGCTACTCTGAGCGACATATCACCCGGTGCAACCTTCCTACTTTTTCTCAGTCCCTGCAATAAATTAAAGATATGAGATCCTGATCCGGTATCAAGTACCCAGGAGGTAGGGCTGACCGTAAAACAGTTCTCAATTAGAAGAACACCTGAAGTAGATGCAAAACCATGGTTCTTCTTCAACGGGGTATCCTGGGAATCCATACAATCCCCTTTCCCATGTTCATACTCATAACTGTTGTCACAAGTTAGAGCTGAACCAACGTTTCCCAGCCCCGAATAAGAATTCGGATCGGTCAAGCGATACATTTTATTATCTTGATTAGGGCGTGAAATGGTTGCTACCTGGAGAGAGAGAAAAGAAACACTTAGCGTGCGCTCTTGCAAGTTTAGATTGGTTTTTAATTTATCTAAACAGGATGGCTCCCACTGTCTCTCGAATCCCTCCTCAAACCATAAAGGAAGAATTAGTCGGGATCAATCTCACCGTACAATACTTGCTTAACCGTTCAGCCAGGCCAGTGTTGGTACTTCGAGGGAGGTTTTCCAACGCTTTCGCGAAGTTCCTTAATTAAGTAACCTCTTTTCCCTGTGGGCGTAGCCCCGCTAACACCTTTCTAGACACCTACTTGGTTTATAGCATTGATCGTTAAGCGAGAAAGTTCCCGAGGAGTATCATATACTCACAGTAGGATCGGGATCCAAATATCATCGCGTGACAAAACTGAAGGAATCCTACCAGAATCATCACACTCCAAATTGTATGCAACACTAGCAAGTTTCAGTACTTTTGAAACTCCCGATGTGGTTTTTGCCCCTAAGACCCAAGTGACCTTGACGGAGTCAACAAATCAAAGAGTCCTAGTCAAGTTCAACCCGTCATTATCTGGATTGCATCAAACCCACCCGCATAACCCTTGACGGAGTCAACAAGGTTATACGACTGTCCTAACCAATCCCATATACCGATACAAACAAGCAGCACTCAGCTACCGTACACTACGCCTTGACGGAGTCAACAAACGCAGCACGAATACTAAGTGTTACTTGTAAGAAATGACGGAGGGCTACGGCTGGGTTTTTGGCGATAAACCCGTTAACGTAATGAACTTGATAACGTTGAAGGAACCTGGTAATCTTTTGAAAAATATAGTGGCGAAAACTTTTGCTAAAGAGGTCACTCCCTGTGAAGGGATCTCGGCTCTTTCCTCGTTGAATGAGGTGCAGGATATTCCAAACTGAATACCTCGATGCAAAGCAAAAATAATCGACTATAGTGAAGTTATTACCCTGACGCAAACTTTTGTCCAAGGGGTCACTCCCGATGAATGGATCTCGGCCCTTGCCTCGTCGACTGAGGTGCTAGGAATTCATAACCGAATACCTCAATGCAAAACAAAAATGAACGTCCTTGCAATAACAGCTTTTTGAAAAAAATGTTCCAACAACGTCTTTTAGGTTTATTTTCTTGCATTAGTTCTTTTAATGTGTCTCATCATTTAAATCCTACCATTGCAGAAAACAACCAAAATATGACGTACGCTTATGCCATTCGCATTCGCCACGGGGCCCCGTCATCACCCGTTAGGTTACTTAATTAACGACAGAGCGGGGGATGGGCTAGCGCGGCTGAAAAACATAAGCAACGCCTAAATAGTTATTATATATAGATATATAGCAATGATAGCCAATCCAGATCACAGATGAACACTTTGGATATACTAGGAACCCGCGATTCGTTCGAGCCTGCAACGAAAAGCGGATTACACGGTCGCGATGAATAGCCAATACCCCACCCAAGACCCCTACGGGTGAAGCAAACTACCCGCCAAGTACCCGAAGCGAAGCAACCTCCCTCAACGCCGTGAGTAGGCCACTCGGCACTTCGAGATACCCGGTAGTTTGTGCACCCCCTCCATAGGTCTATCCTAGGAGCAAAAACAGTAAAAAGAATTATACAATGACGGCTACAACCCCGACCCGGTTGTGCGGCCATACAAATAATATTACATCAATTTACAAATTTATTACATGAATGAAAGAAAAAGAAACTCTCATCTCACATCCACCCCGGCTATTCATCCGCGACAATCCAACGAGTTCATATACACATACCATCAATAACACAGATCACAGATATGTATAACCCCCACTAATCGACGTATAGCGATTAGTAGACGTTCAAAACACATATAACATTACAGATATAACCATTAGCCAAAGTCTACAGAACATCGACCAAAAATACGGATTTTTAAGCCCCAAAAACAAATTTTGCTTTCTGGAAAATCTGGGCAAAAAAGTCATATTGTAAAAATCCCAAAATACCCATATAAGAAAACTGCAGGAAAAAGATTCCCCAACTGAACTAACTCGGACGCGGTTCCGCGGCGCTTTAGACGACTTGGGGGATCAAATTTCTCCAGTTTTCTAACAAAAGCCTGAGCCGATTTTTAGTGTATGATTTATTAATTTTGGAACAGTTCTAAAAATCGGCTGAAACTTCAAATTTCCGGGGTGTTTTGCGGTTTTTCGTCCGGTCGAAATTCTAAATACTTTGCTAACATGCTAGGGTGTGTTTAGTTAGTCTCTGATACCACTGTTAGGTCCACGTTACCTCTCCCGGTACTTTCGGGGTTGCGGAAACGGTAAAACAAAAAAATTTCTGAACATGGTAACATGGACCGTAAAAGCCGGATCTTTACTAAACAATACACTAGCATCCTAACTAGAGATTTATCTACTCGGTTAGGGGTTATACCTCAACTTGTACTCCTTCTCTCCTTGTTGTTCTTCTCCTTGCTTGCTTCGAGGCTTGATCCGGACTTTGGTCACCTCAGCGGCCTCCTTGAGTCGAAGACGATCCACCCGAGAGATGTACACCGAGCTCCACCTCGAGCCGAGGTAACTAGGGCAAAGAGATTGCCAATCTAGAAGCCCTAGGTTGTGTAGAGGAGATGTATGGATGTGTTTGTCTTTGTGGGATCTTTTTCTCTCAACACATGAGATCAAAAGATGAGATCAAGAGGAGGAAGAAGAAGGAGAAACTTAGCAACCATGGAGCTTTTCTTTTTCTTCTCACTTCAAGAGAGAGAATGAGAAGAGAATAATGAAAAGATTAAAACAAAAGAAATGAACCATGGTTCCAATAATACACAAAATCATCATTACTAATCCTATCATGATAGAAGTTGATGGCACATTGAATTGACCATTATCATAACACAAGAAATAAAAAGAAAATGAAAGAAGTGTGTGGATCTCTCTTGAAGGTCAATGGTCAACACGATCAACGGGTCAACAAAGTCAAGAGAGATCCAAGTGGTCAAATGGTCAATGCAATTAGCCATCACAAATCTATCACTAAAAAAGGATTAGTAAACAATGTCTCTGGCTCATAACGGTTTTGACCAAACGAACTGTCAAAACTCTAATGAGTGTGCCACATTACGGTTTTGGCCGAACCAACTGCCAAAACCCTAATGGGGCACCTCCTCCTTCAACGCTCCTCAAAACTGTGCATACACACCCGCATCCGCATTCCGTAGAATGCGAATGCACAGAAGACAAATCAAATCCATCTGTGCAATACTAGGATCTGGCTTTAACCAAAGCCCACCAGTGTTGCCTGCCCGAACAGCATACGCACACAAGTGCACGTAAGTGATCGTAGCTCCGCCGTAAAACCATACGGCCTCTACACGTTTCGCTCAATGCAGGGAAACTCTCTGTGTGGGACTCTAAAGACTCGACACTACGCTGGCAGTGGGTTTAACCACAGACCGCAAGCGGCACTAGCTGTACGTAACGGTCCCCAGGTAGATGTCGATAAGAAGGCCGATGAGGTAAACCCATCCGAACTCCTACTGAGCCTGTATGTGACAATCTCCGTACAGTCCGGTCTGTTCGTCTGATACATCGCATGGCGGGCCTAGGGGGCGGTAAACGTCAGTCCCCTAATAGCAGTACAAGTCGTGTCGGAGTGAAGCCCAGAACACCCTGAGATAACACTGGAAACCTACCAGTATATCTCGCTTGCCCTGGCCAGGGACTACTCGTGTAATGGCTCTCCTAGACACAGCGCGATGTCAACCCCCAATACCGGGAGAGACGAATCCTGTCTAACCGTCACTGCCTCCAAGTGCTTCGGGACAGCACCCAACTACTACCTGTTTGCATGACTCAGTAGAGCCGTGGTAGGGTAGTAATCAAAGAATAATAGGAACACACTCGAGACGAAGTGACAGTGTCAAGTCAGCGGACTAAGCTGTACTCATGTCACCTGGGAACTGATAACTGACGATAGGTATAATACCAACCATCAGTTCCCGACGAGTCCTGTCCAGTGTACTCGTAACCTAACGAGCACCCGCATACTATCTCAAGTACGACATACTGACGGCTGTAGGACAGACCGTCTCCCGTGCTGGGATGAGAAGCGCATACGCTAGTTTACTCCGGAGTATCGATGCCCTGTCTCGATAATCCCATGACTAGGGACGTGTATAAGAATGGGCTTGTAGATTACCCAGCCCCCACGTGTGTGATCGCCATCACAATGCCGGTAATCAAGCAAAGATCCTAAGGGCTCTACTAATGCGTATAGGTGATACAATAAAGAAACACACATGTACACATTAAAGCAGAGACAAACCAAGTAGCATACTACTATATTGAGCAAGATTGTCTATACAACTGTGAATGTCCCAAGCTTCCATCAACTAATATACAAACTAGTATGATACAGTAATGGCCTCTAGGGCATATACACTAACAGATATGATCATCACCTACTGCCGGCGTATTGACGAGTCTTTAGAGTCCTACATAGAGGTTATACCAGCTCAGGCAAAACGAAATAAGAGCGCATATGTAATATGTGCGGGACCGAGAATGATGCGAGTATGTGATACCGTATTCGATTCTCGCGATGTTTGTATCGATCGGTTATATGCGATATAACCGGGTTATCGAATCAAGTGTTGATTCGATAAGTCGATACATTGATATTAGTCGGTTATATGCGATATGACCGGATCGTTAAATCAAGTGTTGATTTAATAATTTAATGTATAATTATATATTTGATATATTACTTAACATTAACTTGTATTTGTTCACTTAGGATTGTTTTTTCTCACTTGTGCACAATTTGATATATATATGTGATATATATTTATAAGTGTGCAAATTGTATCATGGTTGTTGATACAACTATCATGGGTGTAGAAGACTTATACCATACTAATTATATTTGTTAGGTTTTTTATGTTTAAAGTAATTCTAAAACAAAGTGATAATTGTTTAAGTGCATGAAGCTTCATGAAGCTTGTGGGTGCATTGACCAATATCAACTAGTTTTGTTTTTACTTTGGATATTCAAAAACCTAACCAATATATTTAACTATGGTTGTGTCTCTACAAGAGTTAAGTATATTATACTCCCTCACCATGGTTAGTTCATTCTCTCTCTTGATAAGATTCATTCTCATTTGAGCTCATCTTCTTCCTCCTCAAGATTTTCTTTCTAGGGTTTTTAAAAGAGAGAGAACCAAAGTGAGAAATCAAATTCTAAAGTGTACCCATTTCCTATCTCACCATCCTCTACTAGACTAGCATATTAGTTTAGGGTGTTTGCTTCACTAATTCTTTGGTTAGTGAGGTAGAAGCTTGAGTCCGTATTCCCTCGACGTAGATCCTCTTCGGCATCGAAGTCTTCAAGCAATCCCGTTGCAATTTCTCAAGGAGTCGTCCGAGAGTCCGGGAGTTGGATGATCGCAGCGAAGGGACGTCGTCACGGATCTTTGGAAGTGGAGGACCGGATCTACAAAGGTTGTAGTCCCTTTCCTTTAGTGTAAATGTGGTTTACTAGCTTTTGATTCGCCTAATATCTAGTTAACGATCTTTCTTAGGGTTGTTCGGCACCTAAAAATTTTAATCCGGCATGGTCGATGCCTTGTAGAGCCTTGTTAGTGTGCCTAATAAACCTACACATGCCAGGGATGGTTTCTCGTACTTCATTACATTCACTGATGATCTCTCAAGATACAGACATGTGTTCCTGTTTAAACACAAGTCTAAAGCTTTTGAGAAATTCAAAGAATATAAGCACGAAGTCAAGAACCAAACGGTTAAAAGTATTAAAATCCTTCGATCTGATCGAGGAGGATAATACTTGAGCACAGAATTCCGTGACTATCTAAAAGAGAATGGGATTCTCTCTCAGCTTACTCCTCCGTATACACCACAGCACAACGGTGTATCGGAACGGATGAATCACACCCTATTAGATATGGTGCGCTCTATGATGAGCACCACTGAGTTACCTATTTCCTTTTAGTGGTATACGCTTGAGACAGACATACACCTATTGAATATGGTCCCTACCAAATCAATGCTTACCATTCCATATGAGATATGGAAGGGGAAGAGACAATATCTTAATTATGTTAAGATATGGGGTTGTCCGGCTTATGTCAAAAGGCACAATCTGGACAAACTCGATGCAAGATCTTTTATGTGAAAGCTTGTATGATATCCCTAAAATTCATAAGGGTATATCTTCTACCATACCGAAAAACAAAAGGTGTTTGTTTCTCAACATGCCACATTTTTAGAAAAGGAATTTCTTGTAAAGGAAATTAGTGGCAACGAGGTAGAACAGGAAGAAGTTCCAGCAATACAAACTACGACAGAAGATTTGGTAGAACCATAGGATTCGATAGCTCCCAATGAACCTCAGCCTCTCGGTCAATCTAGTAGGGTTCCTCATCCACCTGAGAGATACTACGGTTTTCTCATAGACGGTGGGAGCGAGGATTGTATCTTGGAAGATGATGACCCAACTAGCTTCGAGCAGGCCATCACGAGTGGGGACTCTGTGAAATGGAAGGATGCAATGCGATCTGAGATGGAATGCATGTACACTAACAAAGTAGGGACATTCGAAGTTGCTCCTAAAGGGGTAAAACCCATCGGGAGAAAATGGATCTTTAAGAAGAAACTTGGTGTAGATGGAAAAGTTGAGACTTTCAAAGCTAGACTTGTTGCAAAAGGTTTTTGTCAACGACCAGGTGTGGAATATGATGAAACCTTTTCTCCAGTGGCCATGCTTAAGTCCATCCAGATCCTACTTGCCATTGCTGCATACCATGACTACGAAATCTGGCAAATGGATATGAAGACCGCCTTTCTAAATGGTTATTTAGAAGAGAGCGTGTACATGACTCAGCCAGAGGGCTTCGTGGACACTGAGAGCAGCGAGAAGGTGTGCAAGCTACTTAAATCCATCTACGAGCTGAAGCAGGCATCGCAGAGTTGGAACATCTGTTTTGATGTCGTATTCGAAGAGTTTGACTTCGTAAAAAATGTAGATGAACCTTGTATATATAAGAAGGTGGCAGAGAGTAAGGCTGTCTACCTTGTATTGTACGTGGATGACATACTCTTGTTGGATATATATGCCCTAGAGGCCTACATTGTATAGGATGCTTGGGATATGTATGTACATGACAGTCTTGCTTGATATGATAGTACGCTATTTGGTTTGACTTTGTCTTAACGTATAATATATTTTACTTGGTATTTATATATATATGTTGATAAAGCCCATAGGGTGTTTGTCTGACTACCGGCGTTATGATGGCAGTCATACTAGTGGGAGCTGGATAGTCAATAGGCACACCCTTAGATGTCCCTGGTCGCAGGAGTATCGAGATTGGGCATCGATACTCCGGAGTAGACTAGTGTATACATATCTAGACCCTGACGAGGGGCAATGGATTGGTCCCGCAACCATTGGTGGTGTTCACCTAAGATTGTATACAGATGCTCACTGGGTGTGAGTACACCGGACAGGACTCGCCGAGAACTGACTGGATGGTATTATACCTAACGTCAGATAGCAGTTCTCAGGTGACATGTGTGCAGATAGTCCGTTGACTTAAGGTCATCATTTGTCTCGTGTGAGTTCCCACTGTGCTTTGATTGTTACCCTACCACGGCTCAAAGGAGTCGTGCAAACAGGTTTCACTTGGGCACAGTACCGAGCCACATAGAGGCAGTGGGCGACTGTTAGGGATTCGTCTCTCCCGGTATAGGGAGTTGATATCGCACTGTGGTCGTTTGGTCATTACCATAAGTCCCTGGCCAGGGCAGATTGAGAATTACTGATAGGTTGATCAGTAGATTCTCGGATGGTGATAAAGCCATACCGACACGACTTGTACGGTTATTAGGGATCTGACGTCCACCACCTCCCTAGACCATACATGCGATACTCTTAGACGAACAGACCGGACTGTGCGGATATTGTCACAGACAGGCTCAGTAGGATTTCAGATGGGTTACCTCATCAGCTTTCTTATCGACAACTACCTGGGGACCGTTACGTACAGCTAGTGCCGCTTGCGGTCTGTGGTTAAACCCATTGCCAGCGTAGTAGTCGAATCTTTAGAGTCCCACACAGAGATTTCCCAAACCCAGGCGAAAAGATATAGAGGTCGTATGGTTTTACGACAAAGGTTTGGATGCATACGTGTTTGATCGCACGTACGACATTCGGACAGTTTTTACTAGCCGGCTTTGGTTTAAGCCAGATTCTAGTATCAGGTTATTGGATTTATACAGTCTAAAGTTTTTCCGTGTTTTCACGGATGAGAGGGGCGTTCTCGTAATTTTCCGAGAAGCTTCTAGAAGGATGTGACATAAAGAGAGAGGTGGCATTTTCATTTAATGATTAAGTGACTCATTGTGAGTGATTCATCATATCATTAATGCATCATTAATTGCTTAATGACTCACATGATGAATCACCCACTTGATTTAATGAAACATGATGAATATTCTCTTATTATTCATTTTCTTTTAATTCATTATGTTTCATATATATCAAGTGAGAAGCTTTTTTCAATATAATAATATCATTATCATCTTCTCACTCTCTCTCTTCAAGTTCTCTCTCCTTCACCAAACCTAATCCTACCCCTCATGAGTTGAGAACAAGGATTAGGAAAGACTAATTACTCCATAACCTATCTCTACATCACCTTAGCTACTCTATTTAGCAACTAGAGAAGCTAAGTAACCTCAAGTTTAGAGGTTATAGCTTGGATTAGGGTTCTCGGGTGGATCGTCTATCACGGGAGAAAGCCGAAGAGGACGTGGAGATCCAAAGAGGCCGTAGACAACATCAAGACGAAGGACTAGAACCGTTTGGTATAATCTCTTCGCATAGTAGTTTAAAACTCTATAGCTTTTTGTTAAAACTTGTATAGCAAACGATTCATACGGTTAATCGATGTTTGATCATAGAACTTGATTGTTATTCATATTTCCGCCTCCCCACAAGTATTGGGGTGTTGAACATCGACTTACAGTGGTATCAGAGCCTAGCTAAACAAGATTTAACTTAATTGCAAATTTGTACGAATTTTGAACGGAAAAACGAAGCCGGAAAACCTTAAAAATATCAAGTTTCTGTCGAAATTTAAATGAAGTCCAAAAATTTTTCAGGCAAGTTCAGAAAGCTTGACAAGACACCAGAAGAACAGCCAAGAAATTTGGGCTCCTGAATCGGCAACACGGCCGCGGAACCGCGGCGGATCGCACCGATCCGCCACGCTTCCGCCGCCGAGTTGCCGAGTCAGGAACTCAAATTTCCTGTGCTGCTTCTCTGTGTAATTTGGGATTTTCTGGGATATTTAATATTTGCTCAGGTTTCAGTTTTACAGAGCAGTTTTTGGAGCAATATTAAAGATGTTTAATCGATCGAAATTGTACAGTATTTGCATATTGGATTATATCTGTGATTGTATAATGTGTTCGTAAACCTCCCCTAACTGCTAGTATGACGGTTGGCAGGGGGTTGCATATTTCTGTAATGGATTTTAACTGTTTGTGTATATAAACTGTATTGGACTGTTGTGGTGATTAGCCAGGTTTTGTGATGGGTTATTGTATTAATTCATTTGATGTAATTGTAACAAGTTGTAATATTATTTTGCGGGGCACATCCAGGTTGCGGTTGTAGCCACCGTTGTATTATTTCTTTTTACTGTTTTTGCTCCTAGGACAGATCCAAGGTGGGGTACACAAACTGCCGGGCGGGTAGTTTGCCGTACCCGTAGGGATCTTGGGTGGGGTAACGGCTATTCATCACAACTGTGTAATCTGTCTTTTCTTGCAGGCTCAAAAGAAATACAGATTGCTTGCAAATCCAATACTGTTTATCTGTGTTCTGGAATGTATATCATTGCGTCAGACGAATGTAAAATATCTATATATATGATAGCTATTTAGACGTCACTTATGTTTTACACCTGCGCTAGCCCAGCCCCCGCTCTGTCGTTAGTTAAGTAACCTAACGGGTGATGACGGGACCCAGTGGCGAATACAGATGGCATAAGAGGACGTCATATTTTCGTTGTTTTCTGTAATGATAGGTTAAAGATGGGACGCATTATTATTAATGCAAAGAAAATAAAACCTAAACAGAATCGTTGGAACAATTTCTAAAAACCACTCGGTTTTCTTGAAAAAGCAAATTTTAAATGCGGAGCTTAAACCACTCCTTTTAATAAAAGCTATCTTAGTTCCTTCGATCAAATCAAGTTCATTACGTTAACGGTTTTTTGCCAATAACCAGCCGTAACCCTCCGTCGTTTCAGATAGACAGCACATCGTATTCATGCTATGCTTGTTGGCCTACGTCAAGGCATAATGTATGGTAGCAGTGTGTGTGCCTATTTGTTGCATAGATAGATGCATTAGTTTAATACAGACGTACACCTTGTTGGCCTACGTCAAGGGCTTGTACGATGTATTTAAATTGATCAGGACAACGACGGGTAGAACTTGACTTGCGTCTTATGACTTGTTGGCCTACGTCAAGGTCTATAAGAGCTTGGGGTAAAAATCACATCGGGAGTTTCAAACATAAAGGAAACTTGCAGATTTAGCTTACCTTCTGGAGTGTGGTGACTAGAGTGGCTTCCATCTAGGGCATCATGCAATGATAGTTGGATCCCGATCCCACTGATGAGTAGGATTACTCTCGGGAATTTCTCTCACTTAAACAATCAATCCTATAAACCAAGTAGCTGCCTAGAAAGGTGTTAGAGGGGCTACGCCTCCAGGGAAAAGAGATTCTTTAATTAAGGAACTTCGCAAAAGCGTTGGAAAACCTCCCTCGAAGTACCAACACCAGCCTGGCTGAAAGGTTAAGCAAGTATTGTGACGTGTGATTAAATCCTGACTAGTTCTTCTTTTAGGTTTTGAAGAAGGATTTGAGGAAACAGTGGGAGCCATCCTGTTTAGATAAATTAATAAACCAATCTAAACTTGCAAGAGCATATGCTGAGTGTTTTCTTTTCTCTCTCTCTGGCAGCTACCATGACTGGACTAAAACTATTACTTGAAAAGAATATACTAACCGGGCAGAACTATAAAGACTGGCTAAGAAACGTCAATATTGCGCTGACTTATGACAAAGTTGCATATGTTACCACCGCTGTTCCTCCCCTTATCCCAGGACCAGATTCCTCAGTCGCGGACAAGGAAGTTCGTAAAACCTGGGATCTAGACTGTGAGCGAGCTAAGTGTATCGTGCTGGCGTCCATGAATAATGAACTCCAGAAACAGCACGAGAGTATGGATATTGCATCCATATTCCTCCATTGCAAGGAATTGTATGGTGAACACTCCCGTATCGCGAGGTACGAAACCTCAAGGAAACTCTTCCAGATGAGGTTAGCTCCAGGATCGCCTGTTGGAGAGCACGTCCTCAAAATGATCACCCTCATTGAGGAACTCGCAAACCTGGGTTGCGTGCTAGAAAATGATTTGTATATCGACCTGATTTTGCAGTCCCTTCCCCACACCTTCTCTCAGTTCGTGCTGAACTTCAACATGCACGAAATGGAAGCGGATCTTCCAAAGCTCCTCAATATGTTGAGGGTAGCAGAGACCTCCTTGAAAAAGGAGAAGACCCCCGTTCTGTATGTTGGCCAATCATCTTCTTCTAAAACTAAAGCTAAAACTAAAGGGAAGAAGAAGATGAAAGCCACCAAACCGAAGGGTGGGGTCAAGAAGGTGCAGGGAACGAACAAGGCAGGAAGGGTGAAGGCAGAAAAGAACGAGTGCTTCTATTGTCACAAGCAGGGGCACTGGAAGAAGGATTGTCAGGCCTTCAAAGCCAAGGACATGAAGCAAGCAGTTGCTTCTACTTCAGGTGTGTTCGTAATCGAAAATTGTCTTTCAGTAAACTCTACTTCATGGGTACTTGATACCGGTTCTGGTTCTCACATCTGTAATTCTTTGCAGGATCTGAGAAATAGTAGAGTACTGGGGGCAGGTGATATGACTCTCCGGATGGGCAATGGAATGCATGTAGATGCAGTTGCAATAGGGGAATATCACCTAGGGTTGAATAGTGGAAACATTTTGGTATTGTATAACTGTTTTTGTATTCCCAGTATGTTGTGTAATATTATATCAGTATCTTTATTGTCTAATAAAGGATATAATTTTGTGCTTGAAAGAAATGTCATGAACATTCTCCTAAATCAAGAACTGATTGGGTTTGGCACACTGGAAAACGGCATATACATACTTAATCAACCACAAATTTTCAATATTCAAAACACGCGTAAAAGAAAGGCTCCAGATTCGAATCAAGCCTTCCTATGGCATTGTAGACTTGGTCATATAAATGAAACAAGGTTGACTAAGTTACATAAAGATGGATATCTAGATCCGTTTGAATATTCATCATATGCAACTTGTCAATCATGTATCAAAGGAAAAATGACCAAATCTCCGTTCACCGGACACGGAGAAAGAGCCACCGAACTCTTGGGACTAGTACACAGTGATGTATGTGGTCCGATGTCTATACATGCACGAAGTGGTCACTCCTACTTCATCACTTTTACTGATGACTTCTCTAGGTATGGACATGTGTTCTTAATAAAACATAAATCCGAGGCTTTTGAGAAGTTTAAGGAGTATAAAAATGAAGTAGAGAAACAAACTGGTAAAAGCATCAAGACACTTCGATCTGATCGAGGTGGAGAATACTTAAGTACCAGTTTTCTTGAATACTTGAAAGCAAATGGAATACTCTCTCAGCTTACTCCACCTTATACACCTCAGCATAATAGTGTATCAGAAAGAAGGAATCGCACGCTATTAGATATGGTGCGATCAATGATGAGTAGTGCTGAGTTGCCACTTTCCTTCTGGGGATTTGCTCTAGAATCAGCCGCATATCTATTAAATAGAGTTCCAACTAAGTCTGTACCTACCACTCCATATGAAATGTGGTATGGGAAGAGACCATATCTCAAGTATATCAAGATATGGGGGTGTCCGGTATATGTTAAAAAGCATAATCCGGACAAACTCGAGGCACGATCGGTTTTGTGCAAGTTTGTAGGATACCCCAAGCATTCAAGGGGGTACATGGTCTACCACACTGAAGAACAAAAGGTGTTTGTCGCTCGTCACATTGTCTTCTTAGAAAGCGAATTTCTTGCAAAAGAAATTAGTGGGAGCGCGGTAGAACTGGAAGAAATTCCAGAACCTCAAACTGCAACCGAGGACTTAGAAGAATCTCAGATTTCAATAGAACATGACGAACCAACGCCACTCCGCAGATCTAGTAGGCTTTCTCATCCTCCTGAAAGATACTATGGTTTTCTTCTTGATGGGGATCGAGAGGATTGCATCATCGATGATGATGAGCCTACTAGTTTTCAGCAGGCTATCACAAGTAGCGACTCAGTAAAGTGGCTGGATGCAATGAGATCCGAAATGGAATCCATGTATACCAATAAAGTTTGGACTTTAGAAGTTGCTCCTCCTGGGGTAAAACCAGTTGGGTGCAAATGGATCTTCAAAAAGAAGATTGGTACATTTGGACAAGTGGAAACGTACAAAGCTAGACTAGTAGCAAAAGGTTTTCGTCAAAGACCAGGATTGGACTATGATGAAACTTTTTCGCCAGTAGCTATGATTAAATCCATTCGGATCATGCTTGCCATTGCTGCCTTCCATGACTATGAAATCTGGCAAATGGATGTAAAAACAGCTTTTCTAAATGGACATCTAGAAGAGAGTGTTTACATGGATCAACCATAAGGTTTCTTAGACAGTGGGAGCAGCGGAAGAGTGTGCAAATTGCTTAAATCCATTTATGGGTTAAAGCAAGCATCGCGGAGTTGGAACATCTGCTTTGATGAAACAGTCAAGGAATTTGACTTTATCAAAAATGTAGATGAACCATGTGTTTATAGGAAGATTGTAGAAGGAGCAGTAGTCTTCCTCGTTTTATACGTCGACGACATACTACTGATAGGGAATGATATCCCTATACTACAATCAGTAAAGCTCTTCCTGTCACAAAAATTCTCTATGAAAGACTTGGGAGATGCATCATACATTCTGGGCATTAAGATCCATCGAGATAGATCTAATAGAATATTGGGACTTTCACAGTCCAGGTATATAGACACTATACTAAAGAGATTTAGTATGGAAGATTCCAAGCGCGGCAATATGCCCGCTTGTCACGGAATCACCCTCTCCAAAGAGATGTCTCCAAAGACTGATGAAGAGAGGGCTCGTATGGGCATTATACCCTACGCTTCGGCGGTAGGATCAATAATGTATGCGATGTTATGTACCAGACCAGATGTAGCTTACGCACTTAGTGTGGTAAGCAGGTATCAATCAGACCCAGGTGAGAAACATTGGATAGCGGTGAAGAACATTCTCAAGTACCTGAGAAGGACTAAGGAGATGTTCTTGATTTACGGCAATAAGGACCTCCAGGTAGAGGCTTTTACCGACTCCGGCTTCCAAAGTGACAAGGATGATTCTAAATCTATTTCGGGTTTTGTGTTTACCCTCAATGGAGGGGCGGTAAGTTGGAAGAGTTCCAAACAAGATACCGTCGCAGACTCAACTATGGAGGCTGAGTATATAGCTGCTAGTGAAGCCGCAAAAGAGGCTGTCTGGATAAGGAAGTTCATTTCTGAACTTCAGGTGGTTCCGTCCATTGCCAATCCAATACCTTTGTATTGCGATAACAATGGCGCTGTAGCTTTAGCGAAGGAACCAAGGTCCCATCAGAAATCCAGGCATATCTTAAGGCGGTTTCACCTGATCAGGGAGATCGTGGATCGTCGGGAGATCGAGATACGGAGAGTAGACACAAAAGACAACACGGCAGATCCATTCACCAAGGCCATTCCTCAAGTACAGTTCGAGAGGCTTTTTGAGATGTTGGGCATGCGGTACGCAAGCAACTGGATCTGGTAGAGACAGTGGGTACTCATTGCGCCAATTATAGGCCTTAGTGCAAGTGGGAGATTGTTGGATATATATGCCCTAGAGGCCTACATTATATAGGATGCTTGGGATATGTATGTACATGACAGTCTTGCTTGATATGATAGTACGCTATTTGGTTTGACTTTGTCTTAACGTATAATATATTTTACTTGGTATTTATATATATATGTTGATAAAGCCCATAGGGTGTTTGTCTGACTACCGGCGTTATGATGGCAGTCATACTAGTGGGAGCTGGATAGTCAATAGGCACACCCTTAGATGTCCCTGGTCGCAGGAGTATCGAGATTGGGCATCGATACTCCGGAGTAGACTAGTTTATACATATCTAGACCCTGACGAGGGGCAATGGATTGGTCCCGCAACCATTGGTGGTGTTCACCTAAGATTGTATACAGATGCTCACTGGGTGTGAGTACACCGGACAGGACTCACCGAGAACTGACTGGATGGTATTATACCTAGCGTCAGATAGCAGTTCTCAGGTGACATGTGTGCAGATAGTCCGTTGACTTAAGGTCATCATTTGTTTCGTGTGAGTTCCCACTGTGCTTTGATTGTTACCCTACCACGGCTCAAAGGAGTCGTGCAAACAGGTTTCAGTTGGGCACAGTCCCGAGCCACATGGAGGCAGTGGGCGACTGTTAGGGATTCGTCTCTCCCGGTATAGGGAGTTGATATCGCACTGTGGTCGTTTGGTCATTACCATAAGTCCCTGGCCAGGGCTGATTGAGAATTACTGATAGGTTGATCAGTAGATTCTCGGATGGTGATAAAGCCATACCGACACGACTTGTACGGTTATTAGGGATCTGACGTCCACCACCTCCCTAGACCATACATGCAATACTCTTAGACGAACAGACCGGACTGCGCGGATATTGTCACAGACAGGCTCAGTAGGATTTCAGATGGGTTACCTCATCAGCTTTCTTATCGACAACTACCTGGGGACCGTTACGTACAGCTAGTGCCGCTTGCGGTCTGTGGTTAAACCCACTGCCAGCGTAGTAGTCGAGTCTTTAGAGTCCCACACAGAGATTTCCCAAACCCAGGCGAAAAGATATAGAGGTCGTATGGTTTTACGACAAAGGTTCGGACGCATACGTGTTTAATCGCACGTACGACATTCGGACAGTTTTTACTAGCCGGCTTTGGTTTAAGCCAGATTCTAGTATCAGGTTATTGGATTTATACAGTCTAAAGTTTTTCCATGTTTTCACGGATGAGAGGGGCGTTCTTGTAATTTTCCGAGAAGCTTCTAGAAGGATGTGACATAAAGAGAGAGGTGGCATTTTCATTTAATAATTAAGTGACTCATTGTGAGTGATTCATCATATCATTAATGCATCATTAATTGCTTAATGACTCACATGATGAATCACCCACTTGATTTAATGAAACTTGATGAATATTCTCTTATTATTCATTTTCTTTTAATTCATTATGTTTCATATATATCAAGTGAGAAGCTTTTTTCAATATAATAATATCATTATCATCTTCTCACTCTCTCTCTTCAAGTTCTCTCTCCTTCACCAAACCTAATCCTACCCCTCATGAGTTGAGAACAAGGATTAGGAAAGACTAATTACTCCATAACCTATCTCTACATTACCTTAGCTACTCTATTTAGCAACTAGAGAAGCTAAGTAACCTCAAGTTTAGAGGTTATAGCTTGGATTAGGGTTCTCGGGTGGATCGTCTATCATGGGAGAAAGCCGAAGAGGACGTGGAGATCCAAAGAGGCCGTAGACAACATCAAGACGAAGGACTAGAACCGTTTGGTATAATCTCTTCGCATAGTAGTTTTAAACTCTATAGCTTTTTATTAAAACTTGTATAGCAAACGATTCATACGGTTAATCGATGTTTGATCATAGAACTTGATTGTTATTCATATTTCCGCCTCCCCACAAGTATTGGGGTGTTGAACATCGACTTACACTCTTGATAGGAAATTGCATTCCTATACAGCACTCGGTCAATCTCTTCTTATCACAAAGATTCTCAATGAAAGATCTAGGTGATGCCTCATACATCTTGGGAATTAAGATCTATAGAGATTGATCTAAATGGATGCTGGGATTGTCCCAATCCAGGTACATCGACACCATACTAAAGAGGTTTAGTATGCAAGAATCCAAGCGTGGGAATTTACCCATGATCTCTAGACTCACTCTCTCCAAAGAGATGTCTCCCAAGACTGATTTGGAGAGAGCTCGAATGTAGGGATACCCTATGCTTTGGTAGTAGACTCTATCATGTACGCGATGCTATGTACCAGACCCGATGTAGCATACTCACCAAGTGTAGTGAGTAGGTATCAAGCAGAACCTGGAGAGAGTCACTGGACAGCTGAGAAGAACATTCTCAAGTACTTGAGAAGGACTAAAGAGATGTTCTTGGTGTATGGTAACGGAGAACTCCAAGTGGAGTCCTTTAACGATTCGAGCTTCCAGAGTGATAAGGACGACTTTAAGTCGGTCTCGGGATTTATCTTTACCCTCAATGGAGGGGCGGTATGCTGGAAGAGTTCCAAGCAGGAAACCGTGGCAGACTCAACGATAGAGGATGAATAAATCGCTGCTAACGATACTGCCAAAGAGGATATCTGGATGAAGAAGTTCATAACTGAACTTGGTATGGTTCCATACATTGAGCATCCAATACCTTTGTATTGTGATAACAATGGAGCAGTGGCATTGGCCAAGGAACCTAGGTCCCATCAGCAATCCATGCATATTCTGAGGTGGTATCACCTGATCCAGGAGATTGTTGATCGCCAGGAGATCGTGGTCAGGAAAGTTGACACGAAGGACAACACAGCGGATCCACTCACGAAGGCCATACCCAAGATACAATTTGAAAGACTCTTCGAGATGTTGGGTATGAGATACTACAACAACTGGCCTTAGTGCAAGTGGGAGATTGTTAGTTATGTATATGCCCTAGAGGCCATTATTGTACATGAGATGTAGATTATAGTGGATGCTTGGATATATATAGAGAGGACTTTCTTGCTCGACATGATAGTATGCTATATGGTTGCTCTTTGTCTTTACATGTTGACTTGTATTGTGATACTTTCTTGCTCTCATATGTTGATAAATCCCTTAGGATATGTACTTGACTCCCAGGACTATGATGGATATCATACTAGTGGGGCCAAGGGTAGTCCACAAGTACATCCTATAATTGTTCCTAGTCGAGGGTGTATCGAGACAGGGTATCGATACTCCAGAGTAGACTAGCGTATACGTATCTTGACCCATATGATGGGCGATGGATGATCCCACATCCATTGGTGTTTGACATCAAAGATGGTATACGGGTGCTCAGTGGGGACCGGGAACACTGAACGGACTCTCCAAGAACTCCTAGTTGGTATTATACCTATCGTCAGATAGCAGTTCTCTGGTGACACTGGTGCAGGTTAGTATGTTGACCCAAGATCGTCATAGAGTCTTTTGTGATTCCTGCTGTGCTTTGATTTCCAACTTACCACGTTCAAGAGAACGTGCAAAACGGTGGCTTTTGGGACAGTCCCGAATCACATGGAGGCAATGAGCGATATGAGGGGATTCGTCTCTCCTGGTATTAGGGGTTGATGTTGCACTTGCTCGATTGGCCATAACGATAAGTCCCTGGCCAGGGCTGATACGGAGATTTACTAATAAGTGTTATCAGTAGTTTCTCGACCCGTGATGAGCCTTATATTGGCACGACTTATCGGTTATTGGGGTCTGACGTTTACCACCCCTAGACTGGATAAGCGACAAATCAGACGGACAGACCGGATTGTACGATAGTGTTACTGACAGGCTTTACAGGAGTTAGAGCGGGCTTGCTTGTTGATCTTCTGATCGCTCAATACCCGAGTAGCCGTTACATCTAGCTAGTACTGCTGACCGCTTGTGGGTGTTTGATGTGATCATCACCCACTGCCGGCGTATTGACGAGTCTTTAGAGTCCCACACAGAGGTTTACTGGATCAGGGAAAACAAGGTAGGAGCTCAAATGTGATATGTGCAGGACCAAGAATAATATAAGTATGTGATACCATATTCTATTCTCGCGGTTTATTTGTATCGGTCGGGTATATGTGATATAGCCGGGTTATCGAATCAAGTGTTGATTCGATAGGTTGATACAAATTCTATTAGTCGGTTGTATGTGATATAGCCGGATTATTAAATCAAGTGTTGATTTAATGATTTAATGTATAATTATATATTTGATATATTAATTTACATTAACTAATATTTGCTCACTTAAGCATTTCTTTTTCTCACATGTGCACACTTAATATATAGGTGATATATATTAATTGTGTTTAATATTTTGTATCAAGATTGATGATACACACTACATGGGTGCATGAGACTTACACCATACTAATAATAATGTAGGGTTTAAATATTTAAAGTAAATCCAAATTAGTTGGAAATTAGTTACATCCATGAAGCTTGTAGAAGCTTGTGGATGTATTGACTTAGTCCACTAATTTTGTTTTACTTAAGATATTTATTAACCCAACCATTCTTATTAGCCATGGTTATGTCCTACATGAGTTAGTATATAATACAAACTCACCCATAGTTTCCATTCACTCTCTCATCTATTATTTTCTCCATCTTCTTCAAGCTCAAGAAAAGCTCTCTAGGTTTTTGAGAGAAGAAGAAAAAGAATGAGAAAATTAATTCTAAAGTGAGCAAAATCCTACTTCATCATCCTCTAATAGATTACCATTTAGTTTAGGGTGTTAGCTTCACTAATCCCACATTAGTGAAGAGGTATCTTGGGTTAGTGTCTTCTCGACGTAGACCATCTTCGGCCTCGAAGACTTCGTGCAAGCTCGTTCCTTTCTTCTTGTGAAACCATGCTAGAGTCCGAAAGATCACTACTTGGAGGAAAGGGGCTAATAAATGGAGCTATTGAAGTGAAGGACAGGTTTACAAAGGCTGTATTCCTAGTTCACTCAGTTGAAAAGTTGTTTACATTATGTTTCGTATGATTCTCTAGTTAAACATCTTATGTTTTGGGCTCCTTGGCATGGCAAAATTTTAATTTGGCATGGGCGATGCCGCCCGAAACCTCGCTGCCGTGCTAGGAAACCTAGCAATATCCTCATGTTTACATGCATATGCTTTCATGATATTTACAAGCATGATACTGTTGTGTCATTGATGGACACGTAGATGTTATCCACATGCTTACAGGCATTGATTATATTGTTGGCATATATGCAGATACGGTCACTCTAGATATTATAGTATTACCTTTATGATATAGTTGGCCTAGGAATCATTGTTTTCTTCGATTTCTACCTGATGATGTTTTCTACTCATGAATTGGCAACTCACCACCGTTGTGCCACAGTTCTTGCAGATTGACCGCATGGATCAGTAGCGGCATCGCTGGCACACAGTTTGCATTCGGGTGATTTGCTTTGGTAGGTGGTACATGTTGGATCGTGCCACTCTTTTATAATTATTTCTATTGTATCTAGTCTACTCTATCAATCAGAAACTGGTATTTGTATATGTAGTAAGACTTAGAGCGATGAGTTATATGTTCGCTTGGTGGGTTTGATGTCTTGCTTTACATTATTCTTTTATGTTGATCTTCGCCATTGGGCGTCGTATACTTATTTTTTGACTTGTGTGGTTATGATTCCGCCGTTTGGCGAAGAGCTAGCTCCCGTTTGGGGATGCCTTTTATATTATCATGTATATGTGGTTTTGGATCAAAATATACAAAGGAAGTGCTGCCCAAATTTTTAAAAGACGAAACATGTTTTTCCAACTAGTAAAATCTACTTGCATTTTTCATGTTCCACTATTTATGCATTAAGAAAACGTTTGATTTCATCGTACCTTTATTTCAAAACTTCACCTCTTTATTTTCTTTAAAAAGGTTTAGATTTCTGGGCTTCGGCTTACTTTGATTACGTTACGCCAGTAGACGTGGCGTGATTTAAGTGCTGGTCACGAGCTAAATTTTTGGTTCGTGACAAAATTGGTATTAGAGCGCTAGGTTTAACGTTGGTTCGAGTCTAGGTTTGACTATGTGGAGTCTAGGGCGTGATCTATTTCGGAACCTAGGCTTGACCTTACGGAACTTAGACTTGAATAGGGAGGGTATTAAACCTGAACTTTCATTACATAGGTTGACCCTGATTGATGGAGTCGGTAACTCAAGTAGAGTGACGTACCGTGCGTATGTTCTGCGGCATACTTATGATACGATACTCCGCTTAAATGACCTTAGGTTGTACATTTCTTGAGGCTTGTTATTCTCTTCGTTCCCTTGATCATACATCCATTTGAGATCCTTGATTCAATTCGTTTCCATGATCATACTCTCACTGATTCCGGTCCTCCTTATGATCATGTATCCATCCTGGATCTGTTAATTCCTTTCATTCTGTTGATCTATTTTCATCGATACATACTTGAGGTTTCTGTCACCATGGTTTGAGCGCAGATTGAGCTGCTGCTAGTGATGCGGTCCGGGGGAGCTCGTCATGGACGAGGACTGACCATCGTGTTTGCTGGTGACGTGGGAACGTATTGATTTTGTTTCTGTGTTATGACCTCTCGTTTGAGGTGGGCTTTCGATTTTGCACCGGATGATCGGGCTATTGTTAGAGGCTGCCTACTATGAGAGGACTGTTGATGTACAGCCTGCCTCAGAGATCGTGATGTCGTTTACCTTGCAGACAAATGACCCAATGTTGCTGAGATTGATGGGATGTCGCTTCCAGAGCTTACGAGATGAGATCGCAGGAGTTTTCAGACAGAGATAAGACGGGAGATAGCTAGCCTATCTTGAGTTGAGTTGAGCAACTGAGATGATTCGTCTGATTTGATGCATCAACGCAACCCCAGTTGCGTTGAAGATTTCCAGTGTGGAGAATCTTACTCAGATCTAAAGTAGATCAATCCAGAGATGACGTTGTTCGTTAGATGATCCGATAGGAGATCAGTAAGTTGACCAGCTTCGGATAGAGGACCTCACCCAGATGCGTTGTGAGTTGATCGAGAGCGGACGAATATAGAGTATTCCTCCGATGGTTGGGACGAGTTCCCGAGGACGGGTTTGGCTAGATATTTTCTATAGAGTGATAAAGATACCGAGTTCGTATTATAAGTCTATATAAGAGATTCTGGATTGTTTGTAGATGAGAACAATTGCAGTACGCAAATAGCCCGATGTGACGTCGAAATGGACGATAATAAAGACGAGTGGAACGAGAGGTTCGTGCGAGATGCTGACGAGCTGTTGTTACTCCCTATTGAGATTAGAGGTCAGATATGCATACAGAGGCGTTGGGATACCGCCAGTTCCCGAGGAAATTTTTTTCTTAGAATGCAGATGTCCAGGAAACGAGAAGAGATTATGCAAGAGTACCAACCTCCGTACAGTTCGGCATAGGCGAGATTGGAAGAGACCTTGAGCAGGTTCCTTCCAGGACACTGCTGCAATAAGATTTGCACTTAGGATCAGTAGTCTCATGTTTATTCAGAGGGCCAGAGACCGACACCAGTGACGTGCTTCTTTATGAGCGGTCATGCTAATTGGCCGGGGATGACTAGAGAAGTGTCAGAGCGAAATCGTTTCCGTTAGTACACCTGACCGGGCCGACGAGCTGATGGATTGCGAGGTTGGTAATCCACAGATAAATGAGGACTTAGAGACAGAGGACGCCAGACCGTGAGCAGAAGGCAAGCGGATGTTCTTGCTCTGCCAGTTTTGGGTACGCCGACATTTTTTTCCGACATTGTAGGAGGTGTACCTCAATATCATTTGTTGCGATTTGCGTTTGTGATCCGAGTATCATGCTTATATCGCTTGGATTTGATTTTGGATGATTGAGTTTCATGATATTGACTTCCTCCACCATGGATGCACCTACTGGGTATTTACATTTTGTGCATAGCTATTGCACTTGATATACGTTTTATACACCATGGTATTGGTTTGCGATTTTTGCATATCTATTGCACTTGATGTCGATTATGTGCCTTGGTAGCATGTATTTATGATTTCGTGGATTTCAAACGGTTGATTTGATTTTGTGCATGTGGTACGCACTTGATTTGATTTTTTTCCACTCGGTATAGCTCGCATGTGCTTACAGTGCATTGATACGTGTTTTGTGCACGCAGTTGCACACGTTTATGATTTTATACACCTTGGTACACTCGGTGTTGCTTTTATACGCATTTGAGTTATTGATGCGATTTCGTGTAATGGTTGCATCCGATTTGTATTTTGTGCATTTGTTCACTAGATTTGCATTTCCTGCACTTGTTGCACCGGATGGGTATTTCGTGCATTAGTTGCACTAGATTTATACTTCGTTTATTGGCTGCACCAGATTTATGTCTTTGAGAATTTGTTTTTCCAGATTTATGTTTTTGTGCGCGTTTGCACTTGACGTTCATTTTCATGCGCTTTACTACACTAGATGGTCTATACGGACCTGACACGCTTGGGTTGGATTTTTGCGCCTATTAGGCCCTTGGTATTGGATTTTTGTGCCCATCGGATACACTTGACTAAGGTTTTATTCGTGCTTGTAGGATGCACTTGATTTAGATTTCATGTGTGCTTGACGAATGCACTTGATTTAGATTTTTGGGCATGTTGGGCGCAAAATATGTGATGTGATTTTGTGCACACTGGATGCACTCGATTGGGATTTTCATTCATGCAGCTTAGTTGCACTGGGTTGAGATTTTTGTGCTTTATGGAAGCACTTGATGTTATTGTCGTGCACATTTGTTACACTGGACAAATGTTTTTGTGCACACCCATTGCATTTAGTTTAGCTTTTGTGCATATTGTGGCACTTGTAATTGGTTTTGATTTCCGTGCGTACCAGACGCACGTGATTGTTGGATACGCTTTTTGAGGCTGATTTTGCTCCTGAGCACTTTGTTTTCATGATGGGCACTATATTATGTAGTAGCCGAACAGGACTGATCTGAGGACAGTACCTGAGTACTTTGCATGCATTAAAAGTTTAACAAGAGGTTTTCAAAAAGGAGCTATAGTCTCGCAATTTCCTATGTGTCCGCGAGCGACACGAACGTTTATAAAGGAAAACCTGTTGGGATATTTCAAAACGGCAGAACGTATGATTTGAGCAAAAACATATATAAGTACATTAACTATTTTACAATTGAGCGTCCGTCACTTGTGCCGTGAGTACGCATCACACGGCAACTCAGAAAATATTTTGCATCTGTTTTATTCAGGTTTTGAAGGTTTTTTCCCCCAAAGATTCGTACTATACACGTATTATAGTATTTGACAAGTGTATATTGGATTTCAGTAGTGGATTTCGAGATCTGTATCTCTATTGTAACTTCGATGATTTGCGTGCAAATCTGATGACTTGCGTGACACTTGACGGAGTTCGATTTTGAGTTTCGTACTGGTTTTCAGGCCCACACGATGCGCTGTGGTTTTTCTGTATCGTCCGTGATTTCGAAGCCCCGTGATTTGAGCCGATTATTGAAATGTTTTAGTATTTGGTGGTTTAAATTTTAAATTTGTGGACCAAATTTATTTAAAGGTGGAATATTGTAATATTTCAGAAAAATATAAAATTTTATTTTTGGAATTTAGTATTAAAATAATATATTTCGCGAAAACTACCTGATTTGCACATTTGGGGTTTTCGTAAAATAGTATAAATATATACAATATTTGAGAAATAATTCGAGATTAACATGATTTATTCATTTAAAAATATATTCATCGGATTTGGCATTTTTCTAATTAATTATATTAAGTTTGAATAAAAATTGATTAGTGCACTACTAATCACGATTAAGCCAAATTCGTTTTTTTACATTTTTCCATGGTTAGTGCACCATGATATGTTGCATTTGGTTGCATGTTATTTCATTGGTATTTGTTGATATTTAGCTTTTAGTGAAAAGAAAAAGTGAAAAGGGAAAAAGAGTGAATTATTGGAGAGAGAGAGAGTGGGACAAGAGTTATAAGAGGGTGAGAATAAGAAAGAGAGAGAGAGGGCTGCCTCATTCCTCACTCCATTGTTTTTGCTTCATCTTCTCCCTCCTCATCTTCCTCCACCTCCAAGAATCATCTCCATTTCTTTACCAAAACCCTACACCCTCTTCATTAAAAATGATCCCCACCTCATCCTACACCCTATGGACCTCTCAAGTTTGAATTTTGGAGACTTTGGAAAGTTAGGGTTTTTCTTGAGTTGCATCCATGAGGTATAATTTCTTTCATTTAGTTTAGTTTTAAGTTTCCTAGCATCCTGGTTTAGTTTAGAGTTAAACATGTTTAAATTTGTGATGTTTGAAAATACCAAGAGAAGGTTTGGGTGATTGTGTGGATTTGTGATGTTTAGGGGCTGTTACTAGACCTTAGTGTTGATTTTACTGGCCAAGACCCGGATTAGAAACTAAAATATAGACTTAGGGATTTCCCCATGTCAGTTTTGTGATAATATTGGCCTACAGGGAATCTGGAGCAACCTGGGGTAATTCTGAGAAAAACAAACAATACCTGTGACCTAGATACACCATTAGGAACCCACCACAAAAATACGAGACCATTCCAACCTGATATGGCCGGCGAGCTCGGATCTGGGGGTAGTGTCGCTGGTTTTCTAGTATGGTCTGGGGTGGGTTTTTGACTACAGCTCCTAATCGCTATAAACAACTCCCTATACTTGCTAGTTTACTCCTAATTGACCTGAGCCAAAATCTGGGAGCATATTATGGTGTTTTTTGTTATGTTTTCTGAGGTTTGAATGCTTGGTTTTGATTTTTGGATTTGTATTTGGTTGTTGGGCGTTTGTACGTCAACAACAAGGGTTGGTGGTTTTTTTTGTATGCGTAGACTATAGGTTCTAACCTATGAGCGCACTGTGTGCCATATTGATTTTCCAGAATTGATTTTAATAGCATTGCGACTGTGTTTTTATTGTAGGTACCTTCACGTGGATTCCGAGACGACGAAACATATCGACTGCGGCTGAACAAGAAGTTCCGCAGGTGAGTAGATTTATATCTACTGGGGAAGTCGGGTGGATGGCATATAGTACCCCCGCAAATTATAAATGGAAACCGATCTATAAGATACAGTCGTAGAAACCTATATTAGAAAACTATGAATATCGTTAAAAAGATAGATAAAGATGATATGCATGCTTAAATATATATATATATATATATATATATATATATATATATATCGAGATATGAGATGAAAGCTATAGGGATATGACTCTTTGACATGATGTCATAGAAATGATGTCTCGAATTGATATATAAGGATATAAAAAGTGAATGTGAATCACGACATATAGATATGTAGTTTCAAGAGAATAAATATGAGATTTATAGTAGCATGATATGAGATCGATAAATACAACATGAGATTAATAAGAGAGAATGTATATGTAAGATGACTTGATGTGAGATATTAATGTGATGAAAAGAGTATACGATATGATATGATGACTTGGTGTGATATGTCGTTATATGGATGCGAGTCGATATGAGATAATAGTGTAAGGTTCTTAGGCACTAGAACAAGGTTCTACAAGGCATCAAACATGCCGTATTTAAATTTTTCAAGTGCCAAACAAGCTAAGCAAGGATCTTTACTAGAGAATTATGGTTAGAAACAACAACTAAACTATTTTACTTCTAAGTGATTAGGGATTACAACCTTTGTAGTCCGTTCCTTCACTTCATAAGCTCCGAATTGAGGTCCCTTCGCTGCGATCATCAAGCTCCCAGACTCTAGAGAGGCTCCATGAGGTGAATGAGACATCCTTGCTTGAAGACTTTACAATCCAAGATGATCTACCTTTAGGAAACAAAAACCCAAGCCATCACTTCACTAATTAAAGATTAGTGAAACTAACACACTAATCTATATGGCCAGTATAGAAGAGGATGATGAAGTAGTATTTTCTCTCTCTTTAGTTTTCTTTTTCTCACAATCATTCATCACAAATTAAAAAGCTAGAAAGCTTTTGTGATGAGGAAGAAGAAGATGAAGTGTGATGAATAAATGAATTATTGTTGTGGTTAGAAATGCAACCAAGGGTTAAGCATGTCATGCTTAACCCTTGTAGAGAATTAACCATGGCAAAGTGGTTAGGATAAGGTTAACAAATATCTTAGAAATATCAAGAGAGCGGACTAAGTCAATAAGAAAAATATCTCATGCATTAATCTACAAATTTGAATTATCTAAAACAAATAAAAACCTAACCCTAATTACAAAGCATGGTTTAGTTCTCTTAAACCCTAGTTGCATGTGTAACCCTAGCATGTTACAATATCATATATCACATATATAATATTTTGTAACAAATGAAAATAATACAATTAACATATATCACATATATATATCAATGTATCATCAAGTGAGAAAAAGAATCATTTAGGTGAGCTTATATTAGTTAATGTAATATAATATATCAAATATATAATTGTACATTAAATTATCGAATCAACACTTGATCCGATATTTCGGCTATATTACATATAACCGACTAATATAATATTTATCATTTTAACGAATCAACACTTGATCCGATAAGCCGGCTATATCACATATACCCGGCCGATATCACATATCGCGAGAATAAAATACGGTATCACATACACGTATTATTCTCATTCCCGCACATATCATATATGTGCTCCTACTCCGTTTCTCCTGAGCGAGAAAACCTCTGTGTAGGACTCTAAAGACTCGTCAATATGCCGGCAGTAGATGATGATCATATCAAACACCCACAAGCTGCAAGCGGTCAGCTAAACATAACAGCCACCCGGGTATTGAGTGATTAGAAGATCAACAAGCAAGCCTGCACACACTCCTGTGAATCCAATCAGTAACACTTCTGTACAGTCCGGTCTCTTCGTCTGATATGTCGCATATCCAGTCTAGGGGTGGTAAACGTCAGACCCCAGTAACCGATAAGTCGTGTCGATATGAGACTATTAACGGGTCGAGAAACTACTGATAACTCTTACCAGTAGGTCTTCATATCAGCCCTGGCCAGGGACTGTTAGTTGTATGTATGCCCTAGAGGCCAGTATTGTACAGATGATGTATATTATATTGGATGCTTGGACATATATAGAGATGACTTTCTTGCTCGATATGATAGTATGCTATCAGGTTGCTCTTTATCTTAACATGTACGCTTGTCTCTTTAAACTGTCTTATAGTTACATGTTGGTAAAGCCCTTAGAATGTGTACTTGACTACCTAGACTATGATGCAGATCATACTAGTGGGGACATGGTAGTCCATAGGTACATCCTTCAAGGTCCCTAGTCGTGGGTGTATCGAGACGGGGCATCGATATACCAGTGTAGACTAGCGTATACGCTTCTCGACCCATGAGATGGGCGATGGATGATCCCATATCCATTGGTGTTTGACATCAGAGATGGTGTACGGGTGCTCAGTAGAGACTGGGTACACTGGACGGACTCGCCGAGAACTCCCAGATGGTATTATACCTCACGTCAGATGGCAGTTCTCAGGTGACACTTGTTCAGGTTAATCTGTAGACCCGAGATCGTCATAGAGTCTTGTGTGATTCCCACTGTGCTTTGATCTCCACCTTACCACGTCCATGAGGGCGTGCAAAACGGTGGTCTTTGGGTACAGTCCCGAGTCACATGGAGGCAATGAGCGATAGGAGGGGTTTCGTCTCTCCCGGTATTGGGGGTTGATGTTGTGCTGTGCTCGATTGGCCGTAACAGGGAAGTCCCTGGCCAGGGCTGATCTGAGATTTGCTGGTAAGTGTTACCAGTAGTTTCTCGACCCGTTATGAGCCTCACATCGGCACGACTTATCGGTTACTGGGGTCTGACGTTTACCACCCCTAGACTTGATATGCGACGTATCAGACGAACAGACCGGACTGTACGGTAAGTGTTACTGGTTGGATTCACAGGAGTGTGAGTGGGCTAGCTCGTCGATCTTCTGATCGATCAATACCCGGATGGCCGTTACGTTTAGCAGACCGCTTTCGGCTTGTGGGTGCTTGATATGATCATCATCTGCTACCGGCGTATTTACGAGTCTTTAGAGTCCTACACAGAGGTTTCCTGGCTCAAGCGAAACGAAATAGGAGTGCATATGAGATATGTGCAGGACCGAGAATGATGCGTGTATGTGATACCGTATTCCATTCTCGCGATGGATGTATCGATCGGTTATATTTGATATAACCTAGATATCGAATCAAGGATTGGTTCGATAAGCCGATACATAGGATACTAGTCGGTTATATGCAATATGACCGGATCGTTAAATCAAGTGTTGATTTAATGATTTAATGTATAATTATATATTTGATATATTACTTTGCATTAACTAGTATTGGTTCATTTTAAAAGGATTTTCTCACTTGATGCACATTGTATATGTGATATATTATTGTGCACATATTTGTATCATGTTTGATGATACTTGATCATGTGGTTAAGTGTAAAGGATTAAACCATGGTTAAGAGATGATTAGGGTTTTTGCTTTTTCATTTATTTATTTGTTTATTTATTTGGAGAAGATTTAGATAAGAATGGTGGCTATGTTTGTTTCTAGTTGAAGCTTCATGAAGCTTTGACTTCTTAACCATTCTTGTCTTCATGCTTAACCCTAACCCATCCAAGTAACCATGGTCTATTATCTACACTCAACTATGGTTAGCTTATGATAAGTATTGAATTATTTTTCATTTTAATTCAACACTTATCATATTCTTTCATCTTCTTCATCTTCTTCTTCAAGAAAGAAAGCTTGATGCCATCAATGGCAACTTGAGTTCTAAAGTGAGAAATCCAATTTTAAAGTGAACCCACCTCCTATTTCTTCACCCTCTACCTTTTGCCAAGTTGTTTTGGGTGTTTTCTTCACAAGTTTCACAAATTTGTGAAGTCGGAGCTTGAACTTATGATGCCTCAACGTAGATCATCTTCGGCACGAAGCCGACGACCTAGTCCGCCCATTTCTCCGATCAAGCCGACGATTGAGTCCGGGATTTGAGATGGACAGCGAGAGGACGCCTACGTGGAGCCAAGGAAGTGGATATCCGGATCTACAAAGGTTGTAGCTTCTTATCTTTAGTTAAGTTGTTAACTAGATTTGTATTTCGCCTAAACTTCTAGTCAACGATCCGTATTAGGGTTTCTCGGCACCCATAAAATTTGAAATTGGCATGGTTGATGTCTTGTGAGACTTCATTAGCGTGCCTAGGAACCATACAGTGGTATCAGAGCCTAGCTAGAGCCTTAGGCGAAGTCTAGACGACGTTTGAAACCCGAATACAAATCGAAACCTTAACACATCTTGCTCTCTGGACTTTTTCGAAAAACTGGGATTTTTCTAGATTAAATATGCTTAAAAAATTCAGCAGGGAATTCTAAGAATTACGGTGCAAATTTTTTCCAATGAACAGTATATTGTGCGGCGGAACCGCGGCAGAAGCATGGCTTCTGCGGCGGTTCCGCGGCCTAATGATGACGTCATCCCTCCTCTTTTGCACAGTAATTCATCATTTCAGCAGCTAAGTTTTATGGGTATTTTTAATATTTATTCAAAAGTTGAATTTTCTGGGGTGTTTTAGAGCTTCGATGTTTCGATCGGATTATCAGATTTCGTCTTTGTGTATTTCCGGATGACTTTAGAATATGTTAAAAAGTTCGACCGGATATAAATACCCAACTTTTCCCCTGCTGGAAAATATCCAAGTGTTGGATTTTTGTGTGGTTTAAGGACGTTCTGAGTAGTGCAAGTAACGCGATGGTCCCTCTAGAAGACAACAAACCTTAACTCGATTATGTGACCGTCTTGAACTGCCCTTTGAACCTTCGGGTTCGGGGCAGTACGGCGTGCCACATGTGAGGCGTTGGCTTGACCCTTCTACGGCTGGACCGTTGGTACTGAGGCATGAATTGAATGTCTTTGAACCTATTTCATGTGTTGGACGGTTTCGGGAAAACTTGGGTGTTCGAATGTTCGATCGGAAAGTTTAATATTTTCTATTTATCCGGAATGGGATACAATAATTGGAATTCACAAACTGTTATGAGATAACTGAATGAATGATATAAATCTAGCGGTTTAGTTTCATTTGATATTGAAAAGAGTTTTCGATAATGAGACTAAAATGCGGGGTTTATAACTGTTAGGCATGTGATGTCTAAGTATTTCATTTTGATTAGGCATGCGATGTCTAAAGAGGTTGCGGATTCCAATTGTTGTAGTTTTACACTTTCTTTTCTGTGACCGTAAGTGTAATATGTGATATCGCCGGTTTCGTTGCTATAAGTCAACGACAATTGGGATGCGCATATTTACTTACGTTGATGACATGTGATGTTATGTGTTGCTGGATATGTTATATTGGATCGTCGTGTTTGAATAGCCGGGGTTTTTTATGTGAGATGAGTGTTTTTCTTTTTTCATTCATGTAAAAACTTGTATATAATATTCTTTTATTGGGGCACTTCCAGGTTGCGGAAGATGTCACCCTTTGTATATTATTTCCTTTTCCGCACTAGGATAGACCCAAGGAGGGGAGCATAAGTAACCGGGTTCTAGGGTCCAGTGGGAGACCATCTCGAGGAGTCGAGTCCGGGTCTCCTAACCCTAGAATTGGTAGGGTTACTTTCCGCTCTCGTAGGGGTCTAGGGGTATGGGATTGGCTATTCATCACGACAGTGGAATCCGTGTTTTATACTGGCTCGTATTGAAAACACGGACGTCCTAGTATATCCAATGTTTCATATGTTTCTTCTGCTGCGATATCTGTGATGTGATCATGTGATGTTCTGTGATAGATACTTTATATAGTATATATGATATATTATATAGACGTTACTTATGTTTTGCACCCGCACTAGCCCTGCCCTGCTCTGTCGTTAGTTACCTAACCTAACGGTGCACGAGGGGACATCGAGGCGAATGCGGATGACATAAGCGTACGTCGTATTTATCTGTGATGTTTAGGTATATAAATGATGGGACTTCATTAATGTGATTAATGAATGAAAAGAAACCTAAGATGTTGTAGAATCAATTTTTTAACAAAACAGGTACCTACAGTTCTTGCTTTGCATAGCGGTATATGTGATATATCCTTCACCTTATTCGATGAGGAAAGGACCGAGATCCCTTCACCAGGAGTGACTCCTTTAGCAATAACTGGCAGATGCTACACACTCGGTTTGTTTTTGACTGCTTCTATAGTTTCTGCTTTGCATAGTGATATATATGATATATCCTGCACCTCATTCGATGAGGAAAAGGCCGACGATCCCTTCACCGGGAGTGACCCCTTTAGCAAAACTAGAAAAGCCTCAAAATCACTCTATTTCAAAACTTCATTTGATT
This sequence comes from Agapanthus africanus, assembly GCA_030015575.1. NCBI lineage: Eukaryota > Viridiplantae > Streptophyta > Magnoliopsida > Asparagales > Amaryllidaceae > Agapanthus > Agapanthus africanus. The sequence continues at coordinate 452,992,256 of CM057337.1, read as the reverse complement.
CTGCAACGATATCAAGTTCATTACGCTCATGATTTTTTATGAAAGAACCCGCGTAGCCCTCCGTCATTTCAGATAGATATTATTTAGTATTCGTGCTATGTTTGTTGACTTAGTCAAGGCATAGTGTATGGTAGCTAAATTATGTTTATCTGTAACAACATGAGATGTGATTGGATTAGAGCATTCGCACGGCCTTGTTGACTCAGTCAAGGGTCGTACGGGTGGGTTTAATTCAATCGGGAAATGTACGGGTTGAACTTGACTTGCGATTTATGGTTTGTTGACTTAGTCAAGGTCATAGATCGCTAGGGGCAAAAGCATTATCGGGAATTTCAAGTGTTGAAATTTGCAATGAGATTGCATACCTTCTATGAGATAGTTGGATCCCGATACCCACTGCGAGTAAGAGTTACTCCTGGGAGAGTTTTGCACACTACAATTAGCCGATCAAGTAGGTGTCTAGAAAGGTGTCAACGGGGTTACGCCTCTGGGAAAACGAGGTTTACATTAATTAGGTTCGTGCGAAAGCACGGGGGACCTCCCTCAAAGTACCGACACTGGCCTGGCTGAAAGATCGACGAAGTTGTAGGGTGTAATTAATCCCGGCCAGTCTTTCCTTTTAGGGTTTGATGGAAGATTTGATAAAAACCAGTGGGAGCCATCCTGATTAGATAAGATAATAACCAATCTGATCTTGCAAGAGCATACGCTAAAGTGTTTTCTTCTCTCTCTCTCCAGGTAGCGACCATTTCATGCCTTAATCAAGATAATAATATGGATGTATTGACCGAACCCGCATGTTATACTGTGCAGGGGAACGTTGGACCCGTTCTATCTTATAAATGTTATAAGACTGAACAGGAAACAGGAGAATATCTAGATTCTCACGCCGCCCAAACGGAGAACGTGCATGATGATGCACCTTCTTCGGGTGTGTTTGTTATTGAGAACTGTTTCTCAGTTCACCCTACGTCCTGGGTATTAGATACCGGATCAGGATCCCATATATGTAAGCAGTTACATGGGCTACGAAAAGGTAGAGAACTGGGAAAAGTTGATCATTCCGTTCAAGTAGGGAATGGGGCAAATGTTGCAGCCAAAGCAGTTGGCATATATCACCTGGTATTACCAAATGGTGATACACTAGTCCTGAATGAGTGCTATTATATACCGAACATGATGTGCAACATTATATCAGTTTCTTTATTAAGTAAAGAAGGATATAATTTTGTAGTAAAGGATAATGTTATGAACATATTCCTAGATCAAAAGTTGATTGCATCAGGCTCGCTACATAATGGCATATTCATTATCAATCAAAATACAGTCTTCAATATACAAAACACACACAAGAGGAAAAGCTCAGAAATGAACGAATCCTTCTTGTGGCACTGTAGACTTGGCCAAATCAATGAGACACGACTAGCTAAGTTGCATAAGAATGGATATTTGAATTCATTCGAATTATCATCTTAGGACACTTGCCATTCATGTCTCAAAGGAAAAATGACCAAAACTCCGTTTACGGGACACGGAGAAAGAGTTACAGAACTCTTGGGACTGGTGCATAGTGATGTATGCGGTCCTATGTCTACACACGCCAGAAATGGTTCTTCCTACTTCATTACATTCACTGACGATCTCTCTAGATACGGCCATGTGTTCCTGTTGAAACACAAGTCTGAAGCTTTTGAGAAATTCAAAGAATATAAGCATGAGGTAGAGAACCAAACGGGCAAAAGTATTAAGATTCTTCGATCTGATCGAGGAGGTGAATACTTAAGCAGTGAATTCCTGGATTATCTAAAAGAGAATGGGATTCTCTCTCAGCTTACTCCTCCTTATACACCACAGCACAACGGTGTATCGGAACGAAGGAATCGCACCCTATTAGATATGGTGCGTTCAATGATGAGCAATGCTGAGTTACCTATTTCCTTTTGGGGATATGCGCTTGAGACAGCCATATACCTATTGAATCTGGTTCCGTCTAAATCTGTACCTACCACACCATATGAGATATGGAGTGGGAAGAGACCATATTTTAAACGAATTAAGATATGGGGTTGTCCGGCCTATGTCAAAAAGCAAAATCCGGACAAACTCGAGACACGATCAGTCCTTTGCAAGTTTGTGGGATATCCTAAGAATTCTCAAGGATATTTTTTCTACCAAGCTGAGGAACAAAGAGTGTTTGTTGCTCAACATGCCACCTTTTTGGAAAGGGAATTTCTTGAAAAAGAAATTAATGGCAAAGAGGTAGAGCTGGAAGAGGTTCCAGCACCACAAACTGCAACTAATGATTTAGTAGAACTAGAGGATTCAGTGGTGCCCGACGTACCCCAGCCTCTCCGCCGATCTAGTTGGGTTTCTCGACCACCTGAGAGATACTATGGTTTTCTCATTGATGGTGGAAGTGAGGATTGCATCATGGAGGATGATGACCCAACTAGCTTCGAGCAGGCCATCACGAGTGGGGACTCAGTGAAATGGCTGGATGCTATGCGGTCCGAGATGGAATCCATGTACACCAACAAAGTATGGACTTTGGAAGTTGCTCCTGAAGGGGTAAAACCCATTGGGAGCAAGTGGATCTTCAAGAAAAAACTTGGTGTAGATGGGAAAGTGGAGACTTTCAAAGCTAGACTTGTAGCAAAAGGTTTTCGTCAAAGACCAGGTGTGGACTATGACGAAACCTTTTCTCCAGTAGCTATGCTTAAATCCATCTTAATCATGCTTGCCATCGCTGCATATCATGACTACGAAATCTGGCAAATGGATGTTAAGACCGCCTTTCTAAATGGTGATTTAGAAGAGTGCGTGTACATGACTCAGCCAGAGGGCTTCGTAGACAGTGGGAGCAGCGGGAAGGTGTGCAAGCTGCTTAAATCCATTTATGGATTAAAGCAAGCATCGCGGAGTTGGAACATCTGCTTTGACGTCGTTATCAAAGAGTTTGATTTCGTCAAAAACCCAGATGAACCTTGTATTTACAAGAAGGTGGCAGAGAGTAAGGTTGTCTTCCTCGTATTGTACGTGGACGACATACTCTTGATAGGAAATGATATTCCTATGCTGCAATCGGTCAAGCTCTTCTTATCACAAAGATTCTCAATGAAAGATCTTGGTGATGTCTCCTGCATATTGGGAATTAGGATCTATGGAGATAGATCCAAACGGATATTGGGATTGTCCCAATCCAGGTACATTGACACCAAACTAAAGAGGTTTAGTATGGAAGAATCCAAGCGTGGGAACTTGCCCACGATCTCTGGAGTCACTCTCTCCAAAGAGATGTCTCCCAAGACTGATTTGGAGAGAGCTCGCATGCAAGGGATACCCTATGCTTCAGCTGTAGGCTCTATCATGTATGCGATGCTATGTACCGGACCCGATGTTGCATACTCACTAAGTATAGTGAGCAGGTATCAAGCTGATCCTGGAGAGAGTTACTGGACAGCTGTGAAGAGCATTCTCAAGTACTTGCGAAGGACTAAAGAGAAGCTCTTGGTGTATGGTAATGGAGAACTCCAAGTAGAGTCCTTTACCGATTCGAGCTTCCAGAGTGATAAGGACGACTCTAAGTCGCAGTCGGGATTTGTCTTTACCCTTTACGGAGGGGCGGTTAGCTGGAAGAGTTCCAAGCAGGAAACCGTGGCAGACTCGACGATGGAGGCTGAATACATCGCTGCCAACGATGCTGCTAAAAAGGCTGTTTGGATCAAGAAGTTCATTACTGAACTTGGAGTGGTTCCATCCATTGAGCATCCAATACCTTTGTATTGCGATAACAATGGAGCGGTGGCTTTGGCCAAGGAACCCAGGTCCCATCAGCGATCCAGGCATATTCTGAGGCGGTATCGCCTGATCCGGGAGATAGTTGATCGCCGGGAGATCGAGGTCAGGAGGGTTGACATGAAGGACAACATGGCGGATCCACTCACGAAGGCCATTCCCCAGATACAGTTTGAGAGACTCTTCGGGATGCTCGGTATGCGATACTACAGCTGCTGGCCCTAGTGCAAGTGGGAGATTGTTAGATGTATGTATGCCCTAGAGGCCAGTATTGTACAGATGATGTATATTATATTGGATGCTTGGACATATATAGAGATGACTTTCTTGCTCGATATGATAGTATGCTATCTAGTTGCTCTTTATCTTAACATGTACACTTGTCTCTTTAAACCGTCTTATAGTTACATGTTGGTAAAGCCCTTAGGATGTGTACTTGACTACCTAGACTATGATGCAGATCATACTAGTGGGGACATGGTAGTCCATAGGTACATCCTTCAAGGTCCCTAGTCGTGGGTGTATCGAGACGGGGCATCGATATACCAGTGTAGACTAGCGTATACGCTTCTCGACCCATGAGATGGGCGATGGATGATCCCATATCCATTGGTGTTTGACATCAGAGATGGTGTACGGGTGCTCAGTAGAGACTGGGTACACTGGACGGACTCGCCGAGAACTCCCAGATGGTATTATACCTCACGTCAGATGGCAGTTCTCAGGTGACACTTGTGCAGGATAGTCTGTAGACCCGAGATCGTCATAGAGTCTTGTGTGATTCCCACTGTGCTTTGATCTCCACCTTACCACATCCATGAGGGCTTGCAAAACGGTGGTCTTTGGGTACAGTCCCGAGTCACATGGAGGCAATGAGCGATAGGAGGGGTTTCGTCTCTCCCGGTATTGGGGGTTGATGTTGCGCTGTGCTCGATTGGCCGTAACAGGGAAGTCCCTGGCCAGGGCTGATCAGAGATTGGCTGTTAAGTGTTACCAGTAGTTTCTCGACCCGTTATGAGCCTCACATCGGCACGACTTATCGGTTACTGGGGTCTGACGTTTACCACCCCTAGACTTGATATGCGACGTATCAGACGAACAGACCGGACTGTACGGTAAGTGTTACTGGTTGGATTCACAGGAGTGTGAGCGGGCTAGCTCGTCGATCTTCTGATCGATTAATTCCCGGATGGCCGTTACGTTTAGCAGACCGCTTGCGGCTTGTGGGTGCTTGATATGATCATCATCTGCTACCCGGCGTATTGACGAGTCTTTAGAGTCCTACACAGAGGTTTCTTGGCTCAAGCGAATCGAAATAGGAGTGCATATGAGATATGTGCAGGACAGAGAATGATGCGTGTATGTGATACCGTATTCCATTCTCGCGATGGATGTATCGATTGGTTATATTCGATATAACCTAGATATCGAATCAAGGATTGGTTCGATAAGCCGATACATAGGATACTAGTCGGTTATATGCGATATGACCGGATCGTTAAATCAAGTGTTGATTTAATGATTTAATGTATAATTATATATTTAATATATTACTTTGCATTAACTAGTATTGGTTCATTTTAAAAGGATTTTCTCACTTGATGCACATTGTATATGTGATATATTATTGTGCACATATTTGTATCATGTTTGATGATACTTGATCATGTGGTTAAGTGTAAAGGATTAAACCATGGTTAAGAGATGATTAGGGTTTTTGCTTTTCCATTTATTTATTTGTTTATATATTTGGAAAAGATTTAGATAAGAATGGTGGCTATGTTTGTTTCTAGTTGAAGCTTCATGAAGCTTTGACTTCTTAACCATTCTTGTCTTCATGCTTAACCCTAACCCATCCAAGTAACCATGGTCTATTCTCTACACTCAACTATGGTTAGCTTATGATAAGTATTGAATTATTTTTCATTTTAATTCAACACTTATCATATTCTTTCATCTTCTTCATCTTCTTCTTCAAGAAAGAAAGCTTGATGCCATCAATGGCAACTTGAGTTCTAAAGTGAGAAATCCAATTCTAAAGTGAACCCACCTCCTATTTCTTCACCCTCTACCTCTTGCCAAGTTGTTTTGGGTGTTTTCTTCACAAGTTTCACAAATTTGTGAAGTCGGAGCTTGAACTTGTGATGCCTCGACGTAGATCATCTTCGGCACGAAGCCGACGACCTAGTCCGCCCATTTCTCCGATCAAGCCGACGATTGAGTCCGGGATTCGAGATAGACAGCGAGAGGAAGCCTACGTGGAGCCAAGGAAGTGGATATCCGGATCTACAAAGGTTGTAGCTTCTTATCTTTAGTTAAGTTGTTAACTAGATTTGTATTTCGCCTAAACTTCTAGTCAACGATCCGTATTAGGGTTTCTCGGCATCCATAAAATTTGAAATTGGCATGGTTGATGCCTTGTGAGACTTCATTAGCGTGCCTAGGAACCCTACAATTAAGTAATCACATCACAGAATATCAACAGCAGAAGCACATATGAAAAAATAGGATATCTAGAAGCTCCATATTTTGTATTTAGCCAACAATAGAAAATAGGGATTCCACGGTCGCGATGAATAGCCAAGCCCACACTCCTAGACCCCTACGAGAGCGGAAAGTGACCCTACCAATTCTAGAGTTTAGGAGACCCGGTCTCGACTCCTCGATATGGCCTCTTACTGAACCCTAGAACCCGGTCACTTGTGCTCTCCTCCTTGGGTCTATCCTATTGTGGAAAAGTAAATAATATACAATAATGGTGACATCATCCTCAACCCGGAGTGCCCCAAATAAAAGAATATTACATACAATTAATTTTTACATGAATGAAAATAAGAACTCTCACATAAAACCCCCGGCTATTCAATCACGACGATCCTGCACATCATATCTCAGCAACACATAATATCACATATCATCAACGTAAGTAAGTATGCGTACCCCGATTGTCGTTGATGTATAGCAACGAAACCGGTGATACACTGCATACTACACTTACGGTCACAGAAAAGAAAGTGAAAAACAATAACAATTGCAATTATCACATATATCCAGACGATGTTAAACGTTTCGATCGAATCAACAAACACCCACAAATTACCCTGAGAGCACAACACTTGAGGAAAGTTAAAATATCCAAAAACGTGCCACAGTGTCTATGGACCGGCTGTAAAAGGGTCAACCAATGCCTCACCTATGTCACCACGAAACTAATGCAAACCCTAGGGTTCGGTCGCGGTTCCGTGGACATAGAATCGAGTTAAGGTTACGTTCTTCTAGAGGGTCCATAAGGATACTTGTATGATTTTCCGAATACATTTAACTGGGGAAAATTCCAACACCTGAAAATTTTAGCGGGGTTCTTAATGTGGGGTTTGAAGTTCGTTCGAACTATTTAACATTGTTTAGGTTACCATCACAGTGTTAAAATATACGACTATGAAACACTACGAATTAGCCCCTAATCAAAATAAACATCACATGAAATTTTGTGCTAAACAAACAATACCTGAAACCCCAAATCCTACAGAACAGAGCACTGGTGAAATACGAGGTGTTTTGGAGCATAGAGGGCCGGCCAAGCCGGAATTTGAAGGGTTTGCTCGGCCAAACTCCGAGCAATGGGCCTCGTATTTCACTTGTGTTTATTATGTATCTCATACAGTCTTCTGCAGTTGCTTAAATAATTTTAAACGACTTTTTTAAAAATTTACAGAGAGCAATTTTAGGGTTTCAAATATCGTATATTTCGGAGTTGTTTTCATTTTTGTAATAGTTATAACACCGTGTCTAAATTTCTAGCTTGGCTCTGATACCACCGTTGGGATTCTCTAGCACCATGCCATGGGTTTGCAAGTGTTAGTTGTATGTATGCCCTAGAGGCCAGTATTGTACAGATAATGTATATTATATTGGATGCTTGGACATATATAGAGAGGACTTTCTTGATCGATATGATAGTATGCTATCTGGTTCCTCTTTATCTTAACATGTATACTTGTCTCTTGATACTGTATTATAGTTACATGTTGATAAAGCCCTTAGGATGTGTACTTGACTACCAGGACTATGATGCAGATCATACTAGTAGGCCATGGTAGTCCATAAGTTCATCCTTTAATGTTCCTAGTCGTAGGTGTATTGAGACAGGGCATCGATATACCAGAGTAGACTAGCGTATACGCTTCTCGACCCATGAGATGGGCTATGGATGATCCCATATCCATTGGTGTTTGACATCGGAGATGGTATACGGGTGCTCAGTGGAGACTGGGTACACTGGACGGACTCGCCGAGAACTCCTAGATGGTATTATACCTCACGTCAGATGGCAGTTCTCTGGTGACACTTGTGCAGGTTAGTCTGTAGACCCGAGATCGTCATAGAGTCTTGTGTGATTCCCACTGTGCTTTGATTTCCACCTTACCACGTCCAAGAGGGCATGCAAAACGGTGGTTTTTAGGTACAGTCCCGAGTCACATGGAGGCGATGAGCGATAGGAGGGGTTTCGTCTCTCCCGGTATTGGGGGTTGATGTTGCGCTGTGCTCGATTGGCCATAACAGGGAAGTCCCTGGCCAGGGCTGATTTAGAGATTTACTGGTAAGTGTTACCAGTAGTTTCTCGACCCGTTATGAGCCTCACATCAGAACGACTTATCGGTTATTGGGGTCTGACGTTTACCACCCCTAGACTTGATATGCGACATATCAGACGAGGAGACCGGACTGTACGGGAAATGTTACCGTTAGGCGTTTACAGGAGTTGGAGCGGGCTTGCTTGCTGATCTTCTGATCGCTCAATACCCGGGTAGCCGTTACGTCCATCTAGTACCGCTGACGGCTTGTGGGTGCTTGGTGTGATCATCACCTACTGCCGGCATATTGACGAGTCTTTAGAGTCCTACATAGAGGTTTTACTGGCTCAGGCAAAACGAAATAGGAGCACGTATGTGATATGTGCGGGACCGAGAATAATGTGTGTATGTGATACCGTATTTTATTCTCACGACTTTTTGTATCAGTCGGTTATATGTGATATAGCCGGGTTATCAAATCAAGTGTTGATTCGATAAGTCGATAGATTGGATGTTAGTCGGTTATATCAGATATGACCGGATTATTAAGTCAAGTGTTGATTTAATAATTTAGTGTATAATTGTATATTAGATATACTAATTTACATTAACTAACATTTGTTCACTTAAGGATTTTTCTCACATGTGCACAACTTTAATATATATGTGATATATATTAAAATGTGTTTTCATTTTGTATCATGGTTGTTGATACATCATGCATGGGTGTGCAAGACATACACCATTCTATTTTAAATGGCGGTTTATAATTATTTTAGGTAATTACAAATTAGTGGAGCTTTTGTCACAAGCATGAAGCTTGTAGAAGCTTGTGGATGCTTTGACAAAGTCCACTAAGTTTGTTTTACTTTGGATTTTTATTAACCTAACCATTTAGGATTAGCCATGGTAATGTCTCTACAAGAGTTAGTATATGATACTCACTCACCCATGGTTAGCTCACTTGACTTGATCATTATCTTTCTCTCTTTCTCTCTTCATCTTCTTCCTTAAGCTAAAAAGCTCTCTAGGGTTTGATCCAAAGTGAGAAACATTGTGAGAAAATAAATTCTAAAGTGAACCCACTTCCTATTTCTCCATCCTCTACTAGACTAGCACCTTAGTTTAGGGTGTTTGCTTCACTAATTCTCTAGTTAGTGAAGTAGTAGCTTGAGTTGGTATTCTCTCGACGTAGATCATCTTCGGCCTCGAAGACTTCAAGCAAGGACGCTTCTTTCGCCTCGTGAAGCCACGCAAGAGCCCGGGAGAATAATAATCGCAGCGAAGGGACTACGACAAGGAGCTTTAGAAGTGAAGGACCGATCTACAAAGGTTGTATTTCGTATTCACTTAGTTGTAAAAGTTATTTACTAGCATGTGTAACCCTAATTATCTAACAAAGATCTTGTTACGGTTGTTCGGCACAGCAAAAATTTAATCGGGCATGGTTGATGCCTTCTTAACCCTTGTTAGAGTGCCCAGTAACCCTACAGTGGTATCAGAGCCTAGTTAGAGCATTAGGCAACGTGTTTACGAAGTTAAAACTCCGATCGAACCCCGATACGACAAAGTAGACCCCCTCTCTGGAAAAATTTTAATACTGTGATATTTTCTGTATTAAAAATACCTAAAAAATTCAGCAGGGAATTGTAGGTATTACTGTGAAAAACGACAAAGTAAGGCGTACGGATCGCCGCGGAACCGCGGCAATACCCTGCTTATGCCGCGGATCCGCGGCCGTACAGTGAGCTTGTGCTTTGGGTTTTGCACAGTAATACCCGTATCTGATATTTCTATTTTCTCGGTATTTTTAATCTGCCTCAAGTGTTGAGTGTTCTGGGGATTATTTTGTATACGTTGATTCGATCGGAAAATTTAATTTCGTTATGTTTTCCGGATAATTTAGAAAGTATTAAAATGTTCGAACGGATATCATTAACTCATTTTTTCCCGGCACGAAAAACTTTCAAGTGTTGAATTTTTCTTGAGTTTAAATCTTTCGGAAAAACGTGCAAGTAACGGGTGGGTTTAATTCAATCAAGAAATGATGGGTTGAACTTGACTTACGGTCTATGGTTTGTTGACCTTGTCAAGGTCATAGATCGTTTGGGGTAAAATATTATCGGGAATTTCAAGTGTTGAAATTTGCAATGAGATTGCATACCTTCTATGAGATAGTTGGATCCCGATACCCACTGCGAGTAATTGTTACTCCTGGGAGAGTTTTACACAGGACAATTAGCCGATCAAGTAGGTGTCTAGAAAGGTGTCAACGGGGTTACGCCTTTGGAAAAACGAGGTTTACTTTAATTAGGTCCGTGCGAAAGCACGGGGAACTCCCTCAAAGTACCGACACTGGCTTGGCTGAAAGATTGGCGAAAATTGTAGGGTGTAATTAATCTTGGCTAGTCTTTTCCTTTTAGGGTTTGAAGGAAGATTTGATAAAAACAGTAGGAGCCATCCTGATTAGATAAAATAATAACCAATCTGATCTTGCAAGAGCATACGCTAAAGTGTTTTCTTCTCTCTCTCTCCAGGTAGCGACCATATCATGCCTTAATAAAGATAATAATATGGATGTATTGACCGAACCCGCATGTTATACTGTGGTGGGGAACGTTGGTTCCGTTCTTTCTTATATGAGTTAAACTGAACAGGATATAGGGGAATACCAGGATTCCCATGCCACCAGTGTGAAGAAAGTACATGTTGATGTATTTTCTTCGGGTGTGTTCGTTACAGAGAACTGTTTCTCCATTTTCTCTACGTCCTGGGTATTAGATACCGAGTCAAGATCCCATATATGTAATCAGTTACATGGGCTTAGGAAATGTAAAGAACTTGGAGAAGGTGATAAAGACATAAGGGTTGGAAATGGTGCAATTGTTGCAGCTAAAACCGTCGGGGAATATCACCTTGTATTACTAACTGGTAATACATTGATTCTGAACGAATGCTATTACATGCCGAACCTGATATGCAACATTATATCGGTTTCTTTACTAAGTAAAGAGCTATATAATTTTGTATTACAGGATAATGTTATGAACATTTTTCTGAACCAAAAGTTGGTTGGATCAGGCACGTTGTGCAATGGCATTTATGTTCTAAATCAATCAACAGTTCTGAGCATAACAAACACACACAAGAGGAAGAGTTCAGAACTGAACGAATCCTTCTTGTGGCATTGTAGACTGGGTCACATCAATGCGACATGACTAGCTAAGTTGCATAAGGATGGATATTTGAATCCGTTTGAATTTTCATCTTATGACACTTGCCAGTCATGTCTCAAAGGAAAGATGACCAAAACTCCGTTTACGGGACACAGAGAAAGAGTTACGGAACTCTTGGGACTGGTACATAGTGATGTATGTGGCCCCATGTCTATACATGCCAGGGATGGTTCTTCGTACTTCATTACATTCACTGACGATCTCTCTAGATTCGGATATGTATTCCTGATGAAACACAAATCAGAAGCTTTTGAGAAATTTAGAGAATATAAACAAGAAGTCGAGAACCAAACCGGGAAAAGTATTAAAATCCTTCGATCTGATCGAGGAGGTGAATACTTGAGCAATGTATTCCTGGACTTCCTAAAAGAGAATGGGATTCTCTCTCAGCTGACTCCTCCATATACACCACAACACAACGGTGTATCGGAACGGAGGAACCGCACCATATTAGATAAGGTGCGCTCTATGACGAGCACAGCTGAGTTACCTATTTCCTTCTAGGGTATGCGATGGAGACAGCAGCATACCTATTGAATCAAGTTCCATCTAAATCTGTACTTACCACACCATATGAGATATGGAGTAGGAAGAGGCCATATCTTAAACGAGTTAAGATATGGGGTTGTCCGGCCTATGTCAAAAGACAAAATCTTGACAAACTCGAGGCACGGTTAGTTCTTTGCAAGTTTGTGGGATATCCAAAGAACTCATATGGGTATTTTTTCAACCACCGTGAGGAACAAAAGGTGTTTGTTACTCAACATGCCACCTTTTTGGAAAAAGAATTTCTTGTAAAAGAAATTAGTGGTAAAGTGGTAGAGCTGGAAGAGGTTCCAAATACACAAACTGTAACTGAAGATTTAGTGGAACCGGAGGATTCGGTAGTTTCCGATGAACCCCAGCCATTCCGCCGATCTAGTAGGGTTCCTCACCCACCTGAGAGATACTACGGTTTTCTCATGGATGGTGGGAGCAAGGATTGCATCATGGAGGATGATGACCTAACTAGCTTCGAGCAGGCTATCACGAGGGGAGACTCAGTGAAATGGCTGGATGCAATGCCGTCCGAGATGGAATCCATGTACACCAACAAAGTATGGACTTTGGAAGATCCTCCTGAAGGGGTAAAACCCATTGGGAGCAAGTGGATCTTCAAGAAAAAACTTGGTGTAGATGGGAAAGTGGAGATTTTTAAAGCTAAACATGTTGCAAAGGGTTTTCGTCAAAGACCAGGTGTGGACTATGACGAAACCTTTTCTCCAGTTGGTATGCTTAAATCCATCCGGATCATGCTTGCAATCGCTGCGTATCATGACTACGAAATCTGGCAAATGGATGTTAAGACCGCCTTTCTAAACGGTGATTTAGAAGAGAGCGTGTACATGACTCAGCCAGAGGGCTTCGTAGCTAGTGGGAGCAGCGGGAAGGTGTGCAAGCTGCTTAAATCTATTTATAGATTAAAGTAAGCATCGCGGAGTTGGAACATCTGCTTTGACATCGTTATCAAAGAGTTTGATTTCGTCAAAAACGTAGATGAACCTTGTATCTACAAGAAGGTGGCAGAGAGTATGGTTTTCTTCCTCGTATTGTACGTGGACGACATACTCTTGATAGGAAATGACATTCCTATGCTGCAATCGGTCAAGCTCTTCTTATCACAAAGGTTCTCAATGAAAGATCTAGGTGATGCCTCCTGCATACTGGGAATTATGATCTATAGAGATAGATCTAAAAGGATATTGGGATTGTCCCGATCCTGGTATATTGACACTTTACTAAAGAGGTTTAGTATGGAAGATTCCAAGCGTGGGAACTTACCCACGATCTCTGGACTCACTCTCTCCAAAGAGATGTATCCCAAGACTGATTTGGAGAGAGCTCGCATGCAAGGGATACCCTATGCTTCGGCTGTAGGCTCTATCATGTACGCGATGCTATGTACCAGACCCGATGTAGCATACTCACTAAGTGTAGTGAGTAAGTATCAAGCTGATCCTGGAGAGAGTCACTGGACAGCTATGAAGAGCATTCTCAAGTACTTACGAAGGACTAAGGAGATGCTCTTGGTGTATGGTAACAGAGAACTCCAAGTGGAGTCCTTTACCGATTCGAGCTTCCAGAGTTATAAGGACGACTCTAAGTCTCACTCGGTATTTGTCTTTACCCTTTACGGAGGGGCGGTTAGCTGGAAAAGTTCCAAGCAGGAAACCGAGGCAGACTCGACGATGGAGGCTGAATACATCGCTGCCAACGATGCGGCTAAAGAGGCTGTCTGGATCAATAAGTTCATTATTGAACTTGGAGTGGTTCTATCCATTGAGCATCCAATACCTTTGTATTGCGATAACAATGGAGCGGTGGCTTTGGCCAAGGAACCCAGGTACCATCAGCAATCTAGGCATATTCTGAGGCGGTATCACCTGATCCGGGAGATAGTTGATCGCCGGGAGATCGAGATCAGGAGGGTTGACACGAAGAACAACACTGCGGATCCACTCATGAAGGCCATTCCCCAGATACGGTTTGAGAGACTCTTCGGGATGCTTGGTATGCGATACTATAGCAGCTGGCCCTAGTGCAAGTGGGAGATTGTTAGTTGTATGTATGCCCTAGAGGCCAGTATTGTACAGATGATGTATATTATATTTGATGCTTGGAAATATATAGAGAGGACTTTCTTGCTCGATATGATAGTATGCTATCTGGTTGCTCTTTATCTTACATGTATACTTGTCTCTTGATACCGTCTTATAGTTACATGTTGATAAAGCCCTTAGGATGTGTACTTGACTACCAGGACTATGATGCGGATCATACTAGTAGGCCATGGTAGTCCATAAGTTCATCCTTTAATGTTCCTAGTCGTAGGTGTATCGAGACAGGGCATCGATATACCAGAGTAGACTAGCGTATACGCTTCTCGACCCATGAGATGGGCGATGGATGATCCCATATCCATTGGTGTTTGACATCGGAGATGGTATACGGGTGCTCAGTGGAGACTGGGTACACTGGACGGACTCGCCGAGAACTCCCAGATGGTATTATACCTCACGTCAGATGGCTGTTATCTGGTGACACTTGTGCAGGTTAGTCTGTAGACCCGAGATCGTCATAGAGTCTTGTGTGATTCCCACTGTGCTTTGATTTCCACCTTACCATGTCCAAGAGGGCGTGCAAAATGGTGCTTTTTGGGTACAGTCCCGAGTCACATGGAGGCGATGAGCGATAGGAGGGGTTTCGTCTCTCCCGGTATGGGGGGTTGATGTTGCGCTGTGCTCGATTGGCCATAACAGGGAAGTCCCTGGCCAGGGCTGATTTAGAGATTTACTGGTAAGTGTTACCAGTAGTTTCTCGACCCATTATGAGCCTCACATCGGCACGACTTATCGGTTATTGGGGTCTGACGTTTACCACCCCTAGACTTGGTATGCGACATATCAGACGAGGAGACCGGACTGTACGGGAAGTGTTACCGTTAGGCTTTTACAGGAGTTGGAGCGGGCTTGCTTGCAGATCTTCTGATCGCTCAATACCCGGGTAGCCGTTACGTTCAGCTAGTGCCGCTGACGTCTTGTGGGTGCTTGATGTGATCATCACCTACTGCCGGCGTATTGGCGAGTCTTTAGAGTCCTACATAGTGGTTTTACTGGCTCAGGCAAAACGAAATAGGAGCACGCATGTGATATGTACGTGACCGAGAATAATGCGTGTATATGATACCGTATTCTATTCTCGCGACTTTTTGTATCGGTCGGTTATATGTGATATAGCCGGGTTATCGAATCAAGTGTTGATTCGATAAGTCGATTCATTGGATGCTAGTCGGTTATATCAGATATGACCGTCTTATTAAGTCAAGTGTTGATTTAATAATTTAGTGTATAATTGTATATTAGATATACTAATTTACATTAACTAACATTTGTTCACTTAAGGATTTTTCTCACATGTGAACAACTTTAATATATATGTGATATATATTAAAATGTGTTTTCATTTTGTATCATGGTTGTTGATACATCATGCATGGGTGTGAAAGACATACACCATTCTATTTTAAATGGTGGTTTATAATTATTTAAGGTAATTACAAATTAGTGGAGCTTTTGTCACAAGCATGAAGCTTGTAGAAGCTTGTGGATGCTTTGACAAAGTCCACTAAGTTTGTTTTACTTTGGATTTTTATTAACCTAACCATTTAGGATTTGCCATGGTAATGTCTCTACAAGAGTTAGTATATGATACTCACTAACCCATGGTTAGCTCACTTGACCTGATCATTATCTTTCTCTCTTTCTCTCTTCATCTTCTTCCTTGAGCTAAAAAGCTCTCTAGGGTTTGATCCAAAATGAGAAACAATGTGAGAAAATAAATTCTAAAGTGAACCCACTTCCTATTTCTCCATCCTCTACTAGACTAGCACTTTAGTTTAGGGTGTTTGCTTCACTAATTCTCTAGTTAGTGAAGTAGTAGCTTGAGTTGGTATTCCCTCGACGTAGATCATCTTCGGCCTCGAAGAATTCAAGCAAGGACGCTTCTTTCGCCTCGTGAAGCCATGCAAGAGCCCGGGAGAACAATGATCGCAGCGAAGGACTACGACAATGAGCTTTAGAAGTGAAGGACCGATCTACAAAGGTTGTATTTCGTATTCACTTAGTTGTAAATGTTATTTACTAGCATGTGTAACCCTAATTATCTAGCAAAGATCTTGTTTAGGGTTGTTCGGCACGGCTAAAATTTTAATTGGGCATAGTTGATGCCTTCTTAACCCTTGTTAGAGTGCCTAGTAACCCTACAGCAAGATCATACATACCACAATAAAATTTTTGGGGAGGTACTAAGCAATCTAACCATGAATCTTAACTAGAATTTTAGGGTAACACTAATAGTATCACATACTAGAGATTAACTATCACCAAGTGAAGGGAATACAACCTTTGTAGACCTTTTCTCTTGACTCCTTGGATCCTTGAGAGTTTGAACCGGCTCGCTAGAGACCTTCCAAGTCCACGATGATCCACCCGAAGTCCCTTTGCTCAAAAGTCCTTGCTTCACTTGATCAATGAGGAAGTGGAGCTAATACTCTAAACTAATGGGCTAAACTAGTATAAGAATGATGAACTGGTGTGTTTTCTCGCTTAAAAACCCTTTCTTTTTAACAACCTCACTCACTAGAAATCTCAAGAGAGAATGAAGGAGGTAGAAGAAGATGGCAAAAGCAAGATCTCTTTCTTGTGATAATTATCTATAATAATTCATAGAAAACAAATATCAAAGATATATATCTCATGCCAAACTGTGCTTAATAAATATCTAGATATTTTTTGTGTTGAGTCAAGAGCCAAATGAAAATTAATCCATGGTTAATAATTAGGTCAAGTGTGGTCAAGTTTAGAAGTGTGTAGATAAATATCAACCATGAATTAATCCATTTTTCTTTTCTCAAAACAAATACATTTAAATATAAATGAACCATGTGAGTCTTGCATTGCCATCTAATATGTATCAACAACCATGATACCATGTATGCATGTATGTGTCCATACACATCATCATGTGCATACATGCATGCATACATCAATATAGAAAAAAGGGGTTTAACAAAAGTGAGCTATAAAGTCAATGTTAAATCAACACTTGATTTAACAAACCGGTCATATCACATACAACCCGACCAATAGAAAAATGCCCGATTAATATACGGTATCACATACACGCATTTAATCAAGTCCCCGCGCATATCTCATATGCACACCACATCGTTTCGCCTGAGCTAGGAAACTCCTGTGTGGGACTCTAAGACTCATTGATACACCGACAGTAGGTGATGATCATATCAAACACTCATAAGCCGCAAGCGGTCAGCTAAACGTAATGGCTACCCGGGTATTGAGCGATCAAAAGAAAAACAAGCAAAACCGTCAAATCTCCTATCGAGCCAACTGGCAACACTTACCGTACAGTCCGGTCTCTTCGTCAGATATGCTGCATATCGAGTCTAGGGATGGTATCGTTGACCCTATTTACTCAATAAGTCATGCCGGTGTATGGCTCGTAACAGATCGAGAAACTACTGATAACACTTATCAGTAAATCTCAGCAGCCTTGGCCAGAGACTTCCTGTTATAGCCAATTGAGCATAGCACAACATCAACCCCCAATAACGGGAGAGAAGAAACCCCTCCACTCGCTCATTGCCTCCATGAGCCTCGGGACTGTACCCAAAATCCACCTGTTTGCACGACTCAGTAAAGCCATGGTAGGGTGGAGATCAAAGTACAGTGGGAGGATACACAAGACTTTATGACGATCTCGGGTCTACAGACTAACCTGTACCAGTGTCACCTGAGAACTGCTATCGGACGATAGATATAGTACCATAAAGGAGTTCTTGGCGAGTCCGTTCAGTGTACCTAGTCTCCACTGAGCACCCGCATACAATCTTTGGTGTCATCACACCAGATGGATATGGGATCATCCATCGCCCATCATATGGGACAAGAATGGTATACGCTAGTTTACTCTGGAATATCGATGCCTCATCTCGATACACCTACGACTAGAAACAGTTCAAGGTTATGCTCATAAAGTACACGTGTCCCACTAGTATGATCCGCATCATAGTCGCAGTAGTCAAGCAAATATCCTGAGGGCTTTATCAATATGTACCAAATGAATAAGATGCATGATCAAATGAACATGTCAACATAAAGTAAACCAGATAGCATACTATCATGTCGAGCAAGAAAGTCATCTGTATATATATATATATATATATATACATGTCCAAGCATCCACTATACATATAATGTCCTCTAGGGCATATATATATCCAACAGTTAACATAAATATCCCTCTCCTAGCTGCTATACAACAAGTTCTGGCCAATGTGAAAATTCTAAAGGACTTGTGCCCTAGGAAGAGGAAAACTCAAGTACCTAAAAAAGTTTTCATGACGAGTAATGTTAGCACAGCTTTTACCCCGCAATTACCAAAGAAATGTAAGGACCCTGGCTGTCCTACACTCTCTATTTCTATTGGGTGTAAAAATATCAATCGTGCTCTACTCGACCTTGGCGCTAGTGTTAACCTACTTCCTTACTCTGTGTATGAGCAATTAGGTATCGGAGAGTTAAAACCATCGCACTGCACTCTACAGATGGCAGATCGATCTATAACCCAACCTAAGGGTAAGTTAGAGGATGTGTTGATAAAAGTCGGGGATTTATATTCTCGGTGGACTTTATTGTTCTAGATACACAGCCTGTAGTGAACCCACGGAACCAAATTCCGGTGATTCTAGGTCGGCCTTTTCTAGCGACTTCCAATGCTGTAATCAATTGTCGAAACGGCTCTATGAACCTATCCTTCAAGAAGATGTCAATTGATATTATCATTTACAAGTTGGGAAGTGAACCCTCCGAACCTTATGCTCAAGTATGTTCTGTCGAAATGATGGATTTCGACAGCAGCAAATTTGAAAAGCTTCACGATACTGATCTAGACTCCCTTAATACGTTGTTGTTTGACCCCGTTATGTATTATACACATACGGACCTTTCTATCGAGCTGTCCTGGTCAACATATAACGCTTATTATGAACCTTTTATGGAGTCTGAGTATCATCCCGTTCTTTCTGATGAGATTATTCTTCGGGATATCGATAAAAGCGTTGAAGAAATTTTCGCTGATGAATTCGCATTCTTAGCAGACATGGGAGTTGTGATGAATCAACCCTAAACCAAAGAAGTTGAACCACCACCCCTTCTTCTTATCAATAACAAGAATACGAGTAATCCATCATCATTATTTCGTCTCTACAAATCAAGACGTAAACGCATTATATTACACAACTTATCTCTTCCCTACTTCTTCTTAGCTATATATAACATGTTCTTCCACTAACTGGTGCGTTACATTGATAAAATATTCGAATAGTTGGTGTTGACTTTTGGTCTTTGTAAAGCTTTGCATAGATCAATAACTTTACTCCCTCTTATGATTTTATAAAAAAAAAGTTTAATATTGTTTAAATCAAGTTTGGTGGGTTATATTTTTTCGCTCTTGAGAATAAAATTTGTACACAAAATTGTGAGCCAAAAAAAGTTTGGGGGAGGTTTTCACGTTCATTTATTTTTGTACCCCGTTAATAATTTTTCCTCTCAAGTCTACAGGTTTTGAGATTTAAAATATAACAACAGTGAGGACATTGCTGTAAATAGGTTTAGGGGAGGTTTGTGCTTATTTACGCATTACTTTGCATTAAACACTTTGCATAAGCACAATTTTTTTTTAATTTTTTCTTTTATAATGAAAGATTAGAAAGTGAAAAATTACATTTGAAAGATTGGACGAGTTTAAGAAAACCAAGAAAGTTAGATGTTTTCTTAAACGAAACTAGTAATAAGTAGTTATGAGCCGTTGTCCCATGGGTTAGTAAGATGAAGGAAGTCACTAATTTGAGGATAAAAATAAGTCTGAAAAATAGTTCCTATTCTTGAAGCCAAACATCTGAACATTGATACCCTATTATACGCACTTACACACGTCTTGAAACTCGAGATAGTAGAGGATACCTTGAAATGCTCTTGTCTAAAAGCCAAAGTACGAAAAAAATAAAATAATAAATGAAGCATAAAAGTATAAAATGGTGAAGAAAAATGATCACTGGTTTTATAATCACCAAGGCAGCATAAAAAAATATAGCGATGGTGCTTCATCACCTAGTGTCTTAGACCAACTGGTTTGGGAGTCACTGTTAAGCCTTAGATGTTGCAATACGAGAAAATTGCAAATTACGCCTAATAAGTGAGCACATTTAATAATCGGCCGGTTAGTACCTCAAAAAGTATTAACGGTTGCATGAAGAATGTGTGAGCAATTCCATCGAAAATATTCACCGGCTAAAAAGTACTGAGGTAGATGGACAAGAGTATGATAGCTTGAATTGAATTCTCTGAGTGTAGGGATGTCTTTTACACACACGTAGGGGTATATGATCGGTGTTTGGAGGAAAGGTAGGGATTAAGATTAAAAGCAATATTTCATTGAGGGATGATGTGATTTCTAACATCTTTTCATGACTATTAATATAGGGCTTATGACAACCGAAAAGCTAGTGTAGTTGAAAATTCTGATTTTGTAGTTCTTTCTTTTACAATTCTTATCTTTATATGTAACTTTCACAGTCTTTTTTATTATAGGGATTTGTCGGTGCAATCCGCTGAAAATCCTCAGGAGACAACACTCCTCCTACTAGGGACACCTAGATGTTTAAAGGCTTGTTGCACGTACTCAGTGCAATTGTGTTGCCTACGAAAGTGTGCTAGTTAGTTTTTTCTTTTTCTTTCTATTTTCTCCTTCTATTGAATAAATAAAGTTTGCTCGGGACGATCAAATTCAAGTTTGAGGATATTTGTTCAGTCGAAAATAGTGCACTTTTAACATGACATTTTTCTTACTTTTCTTAATCATGTAAAGGTATTTGCCATAAATATAACACATATTAGAAGTTCATCTGCAAAATATCATTTACCATGTATTATACATTATAATCAACATTATGAAGGAAATTATATGTTTAATATTTTTACGTATAATATTTTATATCTCACATTCTTCATTGAGATCTTGTGCAAGATTAGCTCAGGTCAGATATCAGAAATCAGGAATCTACCAATAAAATACAAGAAAGTCGAAGAATCAAATAGTGGAAGAAATTCAGAAGAGATAAGAAGATTCCAGATATCACATAAGGACCTAGAGATCAACGGAATAAGACCACAGAAGTTTGAAGAAACGAGCTTACCAATTGACCGCGGAACCGTGCCGAGGCTGGCCGAGTCGCTGCAGATCCGCGACTGATTCAGGGACTTGGGGTTCGAGAGTTCTCTGGAAGCTTCTTTGTAACAACCTAGCTTATTGAGGACGCTTCTTTGTAACAACCTAGCTTGTTCTGGAAGCTTCTTTGTAACAACCTAGCTTGTTGGGGAAGCTTGATTAAGGGCTATAAAAAGGACCTAAGGCTACATTGAAAGGATTCTGAACTTTTAATTACAATTTCTTTTCCAATTTTATCCTAGTTCTTTATCAAATTAAATCAGTAAAAGATCTAACAAATTCAACAAATCCAAGATCCAAGATCAAGAATCATTGAGAAACTCATTGAGCGACATCATTCAAGACTTCTTTATACGAAGCCGATCATCATCAACGAGCATGTGATCCACGACAGGTCCAAGAATCACGGTGATCGAGCGACGTGAAGATCGACGGAAAAATTACCTCTTCAAGGGAGTGATCGAGGGCAATTCTTCTTGTAATCCTGATTGAAGATGTTTTAATTTGAAGTTGAATAATAAAGGTGATAATTAGTTTCACTTTCGCTTTCTTTTAATTTCCGCATTATGAGTTCTTTTTCTAATCTTTCTTCGATTTTCATGATGCGTGAGTAAATCTCCGCTTGATAGGATTTGTAGGATTAGGGTAGATCGATTGATGATAAAATTCTATACTTATTTTAAGTCTTATAAAGTTTACAAACCTTCGCAAAAGAATCGTTAACATCCTCATCGGGCGCGATATCAAATTCTTGATTATCTTCACCATGATTTGAGATAAGATTGACGATCTTTTTGTGAAGGGCTAGAAAATGAATGGGATCAATGAAAGGATAAGGGATTATAGTGAAGACACCCTAGTTTCTTCCAAAAAAACCTAATCCGCATTCATCGCCATCAATCTGGTGTTAAACTGTCAATAGATAAGATAAGTCACCTTTATTAGTCATTCATGGCTACTAAATCTGATCGAATCCTACAAGCCTTCTTCATATTTTCTTGATAATTAGAACTTGAATATTTTCTTGATTTTCTTGAAACCATTACTTCAACTAAATCTTAAACAATTTTCTTGATTTTCTTTACTATTTCTTTCAACCGATCTAAAGCAAAAACGATAAAATTCTACGAATCCTATAGGACGACCCGTACTCACTAAAGGTCTAGCTACAGGCGACACCGTTATTGATTGCGGTTACTTCTGTTGAATATATATGCCCAAGAGGCCAGTATTGTATATGTATACATATGGATGCTAGGGATATGTATGTACAGGACAATCTTGCTCAGTTTTATAGTATATTATTTGACTTATCTTTGTCAGGATATGTGTATTTATTTCTATTGTTTTTATATCTAGCTTGCACATATTGATAAAGACTCGATGCGTTAGTATACTATTATGGTTTGTCATTATCTTAACATGGCATATGTCATACTCGTTATTATATATTGAGGTTATATGTTGATAAAGCCCGTATGATCTTGCTTGACTACCTGCGTTGTTATGGTGCTTATACTTGTGAGAGCAGGGTAGTCCATAAGCACATCCTTAAATGGTCCCTAGTCGCGTGAGTATCGAGACTGGGCATTGATACTCCAGAGTAGACTAGTGTATACGTTTCTAGCCCTGGCGGGGATGGTTGGTCCCACGGCCATTGGTCCGATACACCCAAGATCGTATACAAGTGCTCACTAGGTATGAGTACACTGGACGGACTCGCCGAAAACTTCCAGATGGTACTATACCTATCGTCAGATGGAAGTTCCCAGATGACATGTGTACAAGTTAGTCTTTGGACCTGAGATCGGCATTTGTCTCATGTGAGTTTCCACTAAGCTTTGATCACTACCCTAACAAGGCTCTACCGAGTCGTGCAAACAGGTTTTGGTTGGGTTCAGTTCCGAGCCACATGGAAGAAGTGAGCGATTGTTGGGGATTCGTCTCTCCTAGTATTGGGAGTTGATATCGCACAGTGATCGATTGGTCAGGACCATAAGACCTTGGCCAAGGCAGTTGGGATTTAGTGACAAGTTGATTAGTAGTTTCCCAGATTGGTCCTGAACCACATCTTCATGACTTATCAGGTTATTAGGGTCTGACGTTCACCACCCCCTAGACCCGGTATGCGATAGTCTTTGACGAAGAGACCGGACTGTACGGATATTGTCACGGATAGGCTCAGTAGGAGTTCGGACGAGTTTGCTCGTTGGCCTTCCTTTCGACAGGTACCTAGGTA
The DNA here is from genome assembly GCA_030015575.1 of Agapanthus africanus. Lineage (NCBI taxonomy): Eukaryota > Viridiplantae > Streptophyta > Magnoliopsida > Asparagales > Amaryllidaceae > Agapanthus > Agapanthus africanus. The sequence continues at coordinate 452,968,566 of CM057337.1, read as the reverse complement.
GCCGTTACGTACAGCTAGTGCCGCTGACGTGCTTGTAGTCAAACCCACTTCTAAAGTACCGTCGAGTCTTTAGAGTCCTACACAGAGGGTTTCCCAGCTTTGGGCGAAACGAGTAGAGGTCGTATGGTTTTACGACAGGGTTCGATCACATAAGAGCACATGTGCGTGTTTGGTGTTCAGGCAGTTGATACTAGCAGGATTTGGTTTAAGCCGGATCCTAATATTTGATTTTGGATTGGTTCAGTCTCATTGTATTCGTGTTCCTCGGAACACGGATGCGGGTATGTATATACAGTTGACAGAGGCAGAGAAAGAGACACCTCATTAGGGTTTTGACCAGTGACTTGATTAAAACCTTAATAAGATAGGGGAATTCATTATTAATCTTTTATTAGAGATAATTGTGTTATGGCTAATTTGGTTTGACCATTTGACCATGTTGATCCTTGTTGACTTAAATATTTTTTGAGCAAAAGATATTTGTGCTTAGCATTAATTGTGACATGATAATGGTCAAATCAACATCAACCATGACAATTATCTTATTAAAATTTTGATTATTCTTTTTCCCTAATATGAGAGCTCACCCTTCATTTTATTATGACACATTCTCTCTCTTGGTTGCTCTCTCTTCTTCCTCTCTCTCAAGCCCTAGTGTTTCATAATTTGAAAATCAAGGGCCACTAAGACCAAGCCACCAAAACCACTCTCTACTCACTCTAGATCACTTAGTCTAGCAACCCAAGTGTTCTAGAGGGGTTAAGCTCATGGTAGGAACTCTCGGGTGGATCATCGTTAACACAGGGAGGCCGGAGTTCAAGCACGATACATACTTCCATCGAGGATCTTAAGAAGAGGATCAAAGACCCGAAGGACTCGTTTTCTTTAGGTGTACTTTCTATCACAGTAGATAGTACCCTTACTAGCTAGCTAGGTTTATGGTAAAGATCCGTTTTTGGTTTATTCTAGCGCCAAGTTTTTGATCGTATTAAAATTTTTGTTCCGTATTTGGCCACGGAAGTTGGCCGGGGCGCTAGTGTAACCCTTCATGGTATCAAAGCCAAGCCATAAAACCTATACTAGCTAGTTTTAACGTGTTTAGAATATCGATCGACCGAATTTTTGAAAACCAAAATTCCATTTTTAATAGTTTCTGTCGAATTTTAAAAGTGGTCAAAAAAATCAATTTTATGGTCTCAGAAAATCGTGCAGGCTTTTTTAAGAGCCTTTAAGAAATTTGGGCCCATGATCCCTCTAACACACCGCGGAACCGCCGCGTAAATCACATATTGGCCGCGGTTTCGCGGCAGTATTGGGGCTTCTGTGCTTAATATTTCTTCTGGGGTTCTTTTGTTTGGAATTATGGTTTCTGGAATGTTTATTTTTTGGGCTCAGATTTGTTTCAGTACTGGATTAGAACTTGGGGCCTACTTGGAAAGGTTTAGTCGACCGAAATTTTAAAATACGTATTTTTTATCAGTACTTAGTTTAGCATCTGCGACCGTGAATGTCATTTGATAGGTAAACCCGTCTATCTGCTATATGTTCTTTTAGACGGACTTGCGAATGTGACATTCACGTTGATGTTTCTATGATTATGCTGTGATTGTGGTTGGATTGTCGTGGTGGATAGCATGTGGTGCAATGTTAGAAGTACATTTTATATTCAATTGTACATTTGTTATTGCGGGGCGAGCGTCCGACATGTGGACTGCCGTCTTTGCCAGGTTGTATATTTTTTGGGGCACGACCGGGTTGAGGTCGATCTCACCATTTGTACATATTATTTTCTTTTTCTGTACTAGGATTGCCCCGCAGTGGAGTGCATGAATAGCCGGGTTCTAGAAGGCAACAAGCCCGCATCTCATGGCGTTGAGACGGAGGGGGCTTCATTCAAGAATTGGCGGGCTATTCGTCGCACTCGTAGGGGGTACAGGTTTTCATTGCACAGGCTATCCACACAATCGGGAACGTCGGGTTTTATTTGCGGCTCAAATGAAACTCAAGGCTCCAAGATTATCCACCATTCTGTATTGTTGGCTGAGATTTTATGATGTTGCTTATTATCATGCCTGGGACGAATGTAATATATATACTAGTAGATGTTGTATATGTTTTGCACAGCCCCCACTCTGTCGTTAGTTAAGTAACCTAACGGGTGATGATGGGGCCCAGTGATGAATGCGGATGGCATATACGTACATTGTATTTTCGTTCTTTTCTGGTGTGATAGGATTAAAATGATGGGACCGCATTGATTTTGATTAATGCAAGAAAATAATGCTAAAAGATGTTATTGGAACATATTTCAAAAAAACTGACATTACAGACGTTCTCTTTTGCTTTGCACAGTAGTATTCGGTTATGAATATCCAGCAGCTCATTCAACGAGGCAAGGGCCGAGATCCCTTCACCGGGAGTGACCCCTTGAGTAAAAGTTTCCGTCAGCGTAATAACTTCACTATAGTCGATTATTTTTGCTTCGCATCGTGGTATTCAGTTTGGAATATCCTGCACCTCATTCGACGAGGAAAGAGTCGAGATCCCTTAACAGGGAGTGCCCTCTTTAGCAAAAGTTTTCGCCACTATATTTTTTCAAAACTACTCAGATTCTTTCAACAATATCAAGCTCATTACGTTAACGGGTTTTTCACCAAAAACCCAGCCGTAGTCCTCCGTCGTTTCTTACAAGTGTAACTTAGTATTCATGCTACGTATGTTGACTGTGTCAAGGCGTAGTGTATGGTAGCTGAGAAATACTTGTTTGTGGCATATGATGAGATTGGTTAGGACATTCGTGTGACCATTTTGACTGTGTCAAAGGTCATCCTGGTGGGTCTAATGCAATCTTGGAGAATGACGGGTTGAACTTGGCTAGCCACTTATGATATGTTGACTGTGTCAAGGTCATAAGTCGTTAGGGGAAAAAACCACATCGGGAGTTTCAAACATAGAGGAAACTTGCAGATTCAGCATACCTTCTGGAGTGTAGGTGACTAGAGTGGATTCCATCTAGTGCATCACACAATGATAGTTGGATCCCGATCCCACTGATGAGTAGGATTACTCTCGGGAGATTATCTCACTTAATAATCAATGCTATAAACCAAGTAGGTGTCTAGAACGGTGTTAGCGGGGCTACGCCTCCAGGGAAAAGAGGTTATGTAATTAAGGAACTTCGCGAAAGCGTTGGAAAACCTCCCTCGAAGTACTGACACCAGCCTGGCTGAAAAGTTAAGTAAGTATTGTGATGTGAGATTAGTCCTGACTAGTTCTTTTTTAAAGGTTCGAAGAAGAATTGGAGGAAACAGTGGGAGCCATCCTGGTTAGATAAATTAATAAACCAATCTAATCTTGCAAGTGCGCACGCTGAGTGTTTCTTTTCTCTCTCTCTAGGTAGCAACCATTTCACGCCCTAATCAAGATAATAAAATGTATCGCTTGACCGATCCGAATTCTTATTCGGGGCTGGGGAACGTCGGTTCGGCTCTAAACTATGACAGCAGTCATGAGTATGAGCAAGGGAAAGAGGAAAGCATAAATTCCTTGATAACCTCATCGAAGAAGAAGCATACTATTGCATCTCCTTCACGTGTTCTTGTAGTTGAGAACTGCTTTTCGGTCAGTCCTACCTCCTGGGTGCTAGATACCGGATCAGGATCTCATATCTGTAATTTATTACAGGGACTGAGAAAAAGTAGGATGGTTGGACCTGGTGATATGTCCCTCAGAGTAGGGAACGGAGCACAAGTTAATGCTGCAGCCGTCGGTGAATATCACCTAGTATTGCCAAATAGCAATACTATGATTTTGAACAATTGTTACTATGTATCTTCCATGGTTTGAAACATAATATCAGTTTCTTTACTTGATAAAGATGGATATAACTTTGTTCTTGATAAGAATATCATGAACATCTACCTTGATAAGGTATTGGTTGCAGAAGGCACACTGTGTAATGGTATCTATGTTCTAAATCAGAACACAGTTCTCAATGTACAAAACACACGCAAGAGGAAAAGTTTAGAGCAGAACGAATCCTACTTATGGCATTGTAGACTTGGTCATATCGGAGAGAAAAGACTGAGTAAGTTACATAAAGATGGATGTTTGGATACGTTCGAGTTTTCATCTTATGAAACTTGTCAGTCTTGCCTCAAAGAAAAAATGACCAAATCTCCATTCGCCGGACAAGGAGAAAGAGCAACAGAGCTCTTAGGACTCATACACAGTGATGTATGTGGTCCAATGTCTATACATGCAAGAGATGGGTTCTCTTACTTCATTACATTCACTGACGATCTCTCTAGCTTTGGTTATGTGTATCTTATGAAACATAAATCTGAAGTTTTTGAGAAATTCAAAGAATTCAAAAATGAAGTAGAGAACCAGACTGGCAAAAGTATTAAGATCCTTCGATCTGACAGAGAAGGGGAGTACTTAAGCACGGAATTCCTAGATTACCTAAAAGAGAATGGAATTCTCTCTCAGCTTACTCCTCTGTATACACCACACCACAACGGTGTATCGGAGCAGAGGAACCATACCCTATTGGATATGGTTCGCTCCATGATGAGTAGTGCTGAGTTGCCTCTTTCATTCTAGGGATATACGGTTCAAACAACAGCACATCTTCTAAATCAAGTTCCATCCAAATCCGTCCCTAAAACTCCGTATGAAATATGGAGTGGTAAGAGTTTGTATGTTAAACATATTAAGATTTGGGGTTGCCCTGCTTATGTCAAAAACCAGAACCCGACACACTTGAGGCACGATCAGTTTTATGTAAGTTTGTGGGATACCCAAAGGACTTTAATGAGTATCTATTCTTCCACGCAGAGGAACAAAGGATTATTGTTTTCTCGGAATGCCAAATTTATAGAATGGCAGTTTCTTGCAAAAGAAACCAGTGGGAGCGCAGTAGAACTGGATGAAATTCCAGAAACACAAACTACAATTGGAGATTTGGTAGAACCACTAGATTCAGCTATACCTGACGTACCTCAGCCACTCCGTAGATCTAGTGGGATTTCTCATCCGCCCGAGAGATACTACGGTTTTCTCATAGATGGAGATCGAGAGGATTGCATCTTGGAAGAAGATGATCCTACTAGTTTCAGGCAGGCCATTATCAGTAGGGACTCTGATAAGTGGCTAGATGCTATGCAATTTGAAATGGAGTCCATATACGCCAATAAAGTGTGGACCCTAGATGTTGCACCACCTGGGGTGAAACCCGTTGGATGCAATTGGATCTATAAGAAGAAGTTTGGTGGAAACCTATAAGGCTAGACTTGTTGCAAAAGGTTTTCGTCAAAGACCAGGAGTGGACTATGACGAAACTTTTTCTCCAGTGGCTATGCTCAAATCCATTCGGATCCTACTTGCCATTGCTGCCTTCCATGACTATGAGATCTGGCAGATGGACGTAAAAACGGCTTTTCTAAACGGTAGTTTGGAAGAGTGCGTTTACATGGATCGGCCAGAAGGTTTTGTAGACAGTGGGAGTAGCGGAAAGGTGTGCAAGTTGCTTAAATCCATTTATGGATTAAAGCAAGCATCGCGGAGCCGGGACATTTGTTTTGATGAAACAATCAAAGACTTTGACTTCATCAAAAACGAAGATGAACCATGTATATATAAGAAGATTGTAGGACGAACTGTCGTGTTCCTAGTCCTGTACGTAGATGACATTCTTTTGATAGGAAATGACATTCCTATGCTACAATCGGTCAAGCTATTCTTATCACAAAGGTTCTCTATGAAAGATCTAGGTGATGCCTCGTACATTCTGGGGATCAAGATCTACAGAGATAGATCTAAGAGATTATTGGGACTTTCGCAGTCCAGGTATATAGAGACCGTACTAAAGAGATTTAGTATGAAAGATTCCAAGCGCGGTAACATACCTGCATTGCACGGAATCACCCTCTCCAAGGATATGTCTCCCAAGACTGACGAGGAGAAGGTTCGCATGAGCATTATACCCTACGCTTCGGCGGTAGGATCTATAATGTATGCGATGCTATGTACAAGACCAGATATAGCTTACGCACTAAGTGTGGTGAGCCGGCATCAGTCAGACACAGGTGAGAACCACTGGACAGTAGTGAAGAACATTCTCAAGTACCTGAGAAGGACTAAAGAGATGTTCCTGGTTTACGGTAATGGAGACCTCAGGGTCAACTCCTTTACCGACTCAAGCTTCCAGAGTGATAAGGATGGCATCAAGTCTGTCTCGGGTTTTGTGTTTACCCTCAACGGAGGGGCGGTGTGTTGGACGAGTTCCAAACAGGACACCGTCGCAGACTCGATGATGGAGGCTAAATACATTCTTGCAAGCGATGCCACAAAAGAAGCGGTCTGGATGAAGAAGTTCATAGTTGAACTTCAGGTAGTTTCGACCATTGTTGACCCAATACCTTTGTATTGCAATAACAATGGGGCTATAGCTTTAGCGGAAGAACCATGCTCCCATCAGAAATCCAGGAACATCTTAAGGCGGAATCACCTGATCAGGGAGATCGTAGATCGCCAGTAGATCGAGGTCCGGAGAGTGGATACGAAAGAGAACACGGAGGATCCATTTACAAAGGCCCTCCCTCAAGCACAGTTCGAGCGTCTTTTTGAGATGTTAGGTATGCGGTACGCCAGCAGCTGGCCTTAGTGCAGATGTTGGGTATTCGGTACGCCAATCATTGGCCTTTAGTGCAAGTGGGAGATTGTTGGATATATATGCCCTAGAGGCCAGTATTGTATATGTATACATATGGATGCTAGGGATATGTATGTACAGGACAATCTTGCTCAGTTTTATAGTATATTATTTGACTTGTCTTTGTCAGGATATGTGTATTTATTTCTATTGTTGTTACATCTAGTTTGCATATATTGACAAAGACTCGATGCGGTAGTATACTATTATGGTTTGTCTTTATCTTAACATGGCATATATAAAACTCGTTATTACATATTGCGGTTACATGTTGATAAAGCGTGTAGGATCTTGCTTGACTACCTGCGTTGTGTTGGTGATCATACTTGTGGGAGCAGGGTAGTCCACAAGCACATCCATAAATGGTCCCTAGTCGTGCGAGTATCGAGACTGAGCATTGATACTCCAGAGTAGACTAGTGTATACGTTTCTATCCCCGTCGGGGATGGTTGGTCCCGTAGCCATTGGTCTGATGCACCCAAGATCGTATACAGGTGCTCACTGGGTGTGAGTACACTGGACGGATTCCCCGAGAACTTCCAGATGGTATTATACCTATCGTAAGATGGAAGTTCTCAGGTGACATGTGTACAGGTTAGTCTTTGGACCTGAGATCGGCATTTGTCTCGTGTGAGTTCCCACTAAGCTTTGATCACTACCCTACCACGGCTCTACTGAGTCGTGCAAATAGGTTTTGGTTGGGTTTAGCCCCGAGCCACATGGAGGCAGTGAGCGATTGTTGGGGATTCGTCTCTCCTGGTATTGGGAGTTGATATCGCACAGTGATCGATTGGTCAGGACCATAAGACCTTGGCCAAGGCAGTTGGGATTTACTGACAAGTTGATCAGTAGTTTCCCAGATTGGTCCTGAACTACATCGGCACGACTTATCAGGTTATTAGGGTCTGACGTTCACCACCCCTAGATCCGGTATGCGATAGTCTTTGACGAAGAGACCGGACTGTACAGATATTGTCACGGATAGGCTCAGTAGGAGTTCAGACGAGTTTGCTCGTCGGCCTTCCTTTCGACAGGTACCTATGTAGCCGTTACGTACAGCTAGTGTCGCTGACGTGCTTGTGGTCAAACCCACTGCCAGAATACTGTCGAGTGTTTAGAGTCCCACACAGAGGGCATCCCAGCTTCGGGAGAAACGAGTAGAGGTCGTATGGTTTTTCGACAGGGTTCGATCACATACGCCCACTTGTGCGTGTTTGGTGTTCGGGCAGTTGATACCAGCTGGCTTTGGTTTAAACCGGATCCTAATATTTGATTTTGGATTGGTTCAGTCTCATTGTATTCATGTTCCTCGGAACACGGATACGGGTATGTATATACAGTTGACAGAGGCAGAGAAAGAGACACCTCATTAGGGTTTTAACCAGTGACTTGATTAAAACCTTAATGAGATGGGGAAATTCATTATTAATCTTTTATTAGAGATAATTGTGTTATGGCTAATTTGGTTTGACCATTTGACCCTGTTGACTTAGATATTTTTTTGAGCAAAAGATATTTGTGCTAGCATTAATTGTGACATTATAATGGTCAAATCAACATCAACCATGACAATTATCTTATTAAAATTTTGATTATTCTTTTTCCCTAATATGAGAGCACACCCTTCATTTTATTATGACACATTCTCTCTCATGGTTGCTCTTTCTTCTTCCTCTCTCTGAAGCCCTAGTGTTTCATGAGTTGAAAATCAACGGCCATTGAGACCAAGCCACCAAAACCACTCTCTAATCACTCTATATCAGTTAGTCCAGCAACCCAAGTGTTCTATTTACCTCAAGTTAGGGGTTAAGCTCAAGGATGGAACTCTCGGGTGGATCATCGTTGACACAATGAGGCCGGAGTTCAAGCACGATCCATACTTCCATCGAGGAGTTTAAGAAGAGGATCAAAGACCCCAAAAACTCATTTTCTTTATGTATACTTTCTATCATAGTTGATAGAACCCTTACTAGCTAGCTAGGTTTATGGTAAAGATCCGGTTTTAGTTTATTCTAGCGCCAAGTTTTTGATCGTATTAAAATTTTTGTTCCGCATTTGGCCACGGGAGTTGGCCGGGGCGCTAGTGTTACCCTTCAACTTTAGTACTAAAACATATCTTCTTTATTTCCGTTACTTTTCTTTTAATCAAAAGAAGAATCATTTTTGAGCAACCAATCAGCGACGCTACAGTTAGATAATATTTAGATCTATCAATTTTGTTTCCAAAGCACCCAACAGATCGACAATATCTGCTGTGTTCTGGGAGATATGCATTGTTTAAGGCTAAGGTACACATTATGTCCCTGCATGGAACCGCAGTACCTATCGATAGTTTAAAATACATTTAAAATATCAAATTACAGTGAAATCGTACGAAACTGCCACCTTTAGTTAGTTAATAGGATTATCTTCACAATAGTGTAGGGTTATGCATAATATCTTATCCATAAAGAGTTATACAGACATTTTAATTTTCGCATCAAAAAGTTGTATTGCTCTGGACTGCAGTCTAGAGCCGTGCTTCCAATCAGTTTTCATCATTGTGTTATAACGGTATCGAAATATAAAATACAGAGGGTTATAGGATGTTGAGTCATCTTCGATATGAGCCATGAAACTTTTCATTACGAATCATATTCAATTTAATATGAATTTTATGATGTGGTGTGTACGGCAGAATTCAGATTTTATGACGCATCCTGGGTGATGGAGCTGCTTTTCGGGACTCCGTCAGATGTTGTCTTCCGTTGATCTCGAGGTGAACTAGGTTGATTATCCTTCGTTGCGTGTGGGTCTCAATGGGAATTGAGAGGACAAGGTGGGATGAGAAGGCTGCCGCCGTGTACCTGCAAAGAAGTCCCGGGGTGGTTTGGTACCACCGAGGACCCTCCGACGCTCAAGTTAGTGATAAGATCCGAGCAGAGTAACGGCGTAAGTGTAAAAAAATGGCTTACTTGACCCCTCTGTGATGGGTGTTTATATAGCGGTGGCGGCACGCAGCAGCAGGCGTGAGAATCTTGCCGGCAGTTACGCTCCCGACATCACGCTCGCGTGAAGGGCTGATCGCCCATTAATGGGGATCGTGATGGCGTAGACCATAGGGTGTTGCTGGCGGAGAATCCACGCATGGCGAGATTTGCGGAACGGCGGTTACGCCTGTGAGTGGTGGAGTTGGTCGAAGAACCGAGGAAGACGGCCTCGGCAGGGGGCTCGAGCGAGGAGGCCGAGGAGTCTTGGTCTTGTGGCAGCTTGGGGCAAGTTAAGTGGCCGAGGAGGCACATTCGCAGAGGGCCCCGAGGTGGGCCAGTTTTTGCTCGTAGGTCGGGCGCCGGGTGGCCTCATCGGCCCCTGTGGCCCTTTCTTCTGAGCCTTAGGACACGTCATCTGCCACGTGTCCTGATCTTGGAGGTCGCCAATATCGAGCATTATCATTAGCCCCCCACTCTTGTCCCGACCAGATAGTGGTCGGGTCAGGAGTGGACTGACGGGCCTCCTGAGGCGAGATCCCTTCTACGGTTTCATCGGGGCGAGCCTTCGGTCCATTGGTCGTCTTTTCTGCTAGCGAAACAAGGTGAGGTCTCCGAACCTTAAAGGGGGCGTGTCGGTTCGAGCACTATGTGGCTGAAGCAATGGTCCACGTGTCAAAGGGCGACTGGCCGGTGTGACGTATGCGGGCCTACAGCGCCCGATTGGGTGCTATCCAGTTCAGGGTCGACACGTGGAGCGATCGGAGCCGCTGATCGTGAGGAGTCATTTCGGCGGGAGTTGACGGGCGCTGTTGGATGCGGTGATAAAATGGTGGCGGGGCCCGCCCCAGGGCCCCCAACCTTTCATCTCCCTTCTTCCTCGAGTCGCTATCGCTCGGCGTTCTTCCTCCTTCGCGAGACATGGTTCGTTCCTATTTTTCGGGCGGCTTGCGCCGGGGCGAAGCTAGTGGCATAGCCGAGCCCCCGGCTAACTTGCGTCCTCCGCCTGATTCTCCACCGACGGCAGGGCCGCCATCTCATCGGCGGCATCTGGGAGCTTTTTTGGCGGCGGCCGGAGTCGTCAGCCGTCACCCGTGTCCCAGACTGGTGACGGGAGGAAGGGCGAGGGCCGACCCTTTTCTAAAAGGAAAAGGACGGTTTCTCGTGCGCCGCCGTCGAAGGCCCCCGAAGGGATTCCCGTGCGGGAAAGCGGCTCCGTCTTCACAGTTCCGTCTGGGTTTCCGTTGCCACTGGTCTGCTCGCCGGGATGGAGGAATCTGCTGGGGGAAGGCTCTCATGTGGCTCCTTGAGGGAACAATTGGAGGCCATAGCCCAAGGGGCGGTCCAGGTTCGAATCCTTCTACGCGCATTCGCCCTTGTATGCCTTTCCTTGGTTCGGATGCCTTCTGGTTTCTCATTGGCCTTTAGTCAGGTTCTTCAGCACTGCGCCCTCGCCATTCGCATGGAGGCCGAGGGGGCATTCTACGCCCCGAGGCCAGTGGAGGCGTTTCCTTCGGAGGTCGAGATCTTGCAATGTGACCTACGCCGAAAGAGGGATAAGGCCGACGTCGTGGCTGGCCGGGCGGAGGCTGCAGAGCTCGCCAACTCGGTGACTCGGGGTGCCCTTCGCCGTCTGAACGCATCTCTCCGGGTCGCCGATAGGATGCTGGCGGACCTGGCCGGACGCTTTGCGGCACTGGAGAAGGAGAGGGACGCAAGCAGGGGGGATGCTGAGGCGGCGTTGCTGAAGGCCCAGGTTGCCGAGGCTCGGGCCAAGAAAGCTGTGGCCGAGTATAAGGCATCGGAGCAGTTTTACACCGAGCACGGGGAGTATTCTGCTGCTGCGTGGAATAAGGCTTTACGCGCCGTGAAGGAACAGCTTCCCGAGTTCGACGATGGTGAACTCCGCGCTCAGGTCCCACTTCCGGCGATGATGTCTCCGGCGAGGGTTGACGAGGGGAGCCGGGCGTGCCTTTGGTGGTAAAGTCTTCGGTGGTAGGGCCTTGGGCCGTGATGCCGACGACGAAGTGGCTGAAATAAGCCTCCGGGCAGTATGTAGGGCTGGGGGGCCCCAGAGTACCCTTTGTAAAGATCTTGATTTTGGCAATAAAAGAAAAAAAAGAACCCTTGATTCGTCGGTTTGTGTTTTTTCTCTTCTTTTTTTTGTGTGAAGGACGTTCATAGGATGCCCTTGTTTGTATTGTTGTGTTTCCGTGTAAGATTGACCATATGTCCGGCGATCTCCTGTCGAGTTTGCCAGCCGGCGAGGGTGCCAAGCGCTGCCGTGGAGGTATCCTCGTGTGCCCCCTAGGTCGATGGGAGATCGTTCAGATTTGGATGAGCCAGCCATTCTTCCAGGTGTCTCAGATCCTTAAGCGCGGCCACAGGGCAGCCGCCGGGTTCGGCCGAGCAGGGAGGTCGTTTGGTTGCCGCTTGGTGTAGGATCTGATCTTTGGCGTCGGAGTTAAGCAACTACCAGCCGGAGTTTTTGACGAGCAGGGTAGCTACTCAGTTGCCCCTTGCGAGGGCTCTTGATCCTTCAGGACGGCGGTAGGAAGCTACCAGCCATCGATGGTTAGGCAAGGACCCGACCGCTTGGGGGAGGAATTTCGATCCTCAGCATGTGGCAGGGAAGCTGCCCCCTGGGGATAGCCGAGCGAGGGAACCTCGGGCTCGGCCGCCTCTGGGTGGGCTTTCAGATCCTTCAGGACGGGGACCGAGCTGGGTTATTGTCCAGTGCCTCTTGGCGAGGACTTTGATCCTTGTCGGTTGTGGTAGGAAGCTACCAGCCGGGGATAGCTGGGCAAGGACCCGACTGCCTTTGGGCGGACTTTGGCCCTTGGCGCGAGGAAAGCTATAAGGCTGTAGGAAGCCCACCAAGGACCCTTGGCCGGGCAGGGTTACTTCCTGGTGCCTCTTGGCGAGGGCTTTTGTCCTGAAAGATAGCCGAGCGAGGGAACCTCTGGCCTCGACTGCCTCTACGAGGGCTTTTTGATCTCCGGCGTTGTGGCAGGGGAGCTGCCCACGGGGGATAGCCGAGTGAGGGAACCTCTGGTCTCGACTGCCTCTGGGAGGGCTTTTTCGATCCCCGGCATTGTGGCAGGGAAGCTGCCCACGGGGGATAGCCGAGCGAAGGAACCTCGGGACTCGACTGCCTCTGGGAGGACTTTGACCCTTGGCGCGAGGAAAGCTATAAGGCTGAAGGAAGCCCACCAAGGACCCTTGGCTGGGCAGGGTTACTGCCCGGTGCCTCTTGGTGAGGACTTTGATCCCCGGCGTTGTGGCAGGGGAGCTGCCCGCGGGGGATAGCCGAGCGAGGAACCTCTGGTCTCGACTGCCTCTGGGAGGGCTTTTTCGATCCCCGGCGTTGTGGCAGGGAAGCTGCCCGCGGGGGATTGCCGAGCGAGGGAACCTCGGGAATCGACTGCCTCTGAGAGGGCTTTCGATTCCTGGAGCCGTGGCAGGGAAGCTGCCCGCTGGAGATAGCCGAGCGAGGGAACCTCGGGCCCGACCATCTCTGGGAGACCCTTCTCATTGTACAAGGGGAACCCTACCGGGAGAGAAGGTTCAGAAAGTTTCTTTATTCGTATGGATAGGAATTTTAGACAACGCTATACACCGTCATTTCAAAAAGAGATTTTTAGCGGTAGCCGGGGTGCGGTGCTTTGCTAGTTTTGACTTCATTTGTATAGCTTGAGTTTCTCCGCGTTGTAAGGTCGTGGGAGCTTCCGTCCGTCCGCATCTTGCAGGCGGTAGGCTCCGCCGGGGAGCACTTCGAAGACGAGGAAGGGACCGTCCCACTTTGGGGAGTACTTGTGAAGCCTGCCTTGGTCGATGAACTCGTTCCGCCGCAGGACCAGGTCCCTAGCCTTGAGGGATCGGTGCTTTACCCGAGCATTGTAGTACCGGGCCGTTTGCTGTTGGTAAGCGGCGGCTCTGATCTGGGCCCGATCCCTTTTTTCCTACAATACGTCGAGGTTGGTTCGTAGTGCCATGGTGTTTGCTTCATCGTCAAAGTGCTCGACTCGGTAGCTGGGTAGCCCGATCTCTGCTGGGACCATTGCTTCGGTCCCGTAGCAGAGGCTGAAGGGGGTCTCCCCGGTAGGAGTCTTTTTTTACGTTCGCAGGGCCCATAAGTCCCGGGGTAGTTCCTTGACCCAACTGCCTTGCCTCCTTTCCAAGCGGGTCCGGAGGCCCCGGAGGACGTCCCGGTTAGCGACCTCGGCCTGCCCGTTACATTGGGGGTGCGCGACCGCGGAAAACTTCATGATGATGTGGTATTCTTTGCAGAAGTCCCTTACTTTCTCGTTCTCGAAGTTCGTCCCATGGTCGGTGATGATGCACCTTGGGATCCCGAACAGGTGAATCCGGTTGTTTTGGAGGAACTTGATGGTTGTGGTGGCGTCCAGTTTCCTGATGGGAACGGCCTCGATCCATTTGGTGAAATAGTCCACCGCGACGAGGACATACTTATGTCCGCCAGTCCATGTGGGAAACTGGCCGATCATATCCAATCCCCATTGGGCTAATGGCCATGGGGACGTCAGGGCCGTTAGCTCGGTAGCCGGGAGGCGGGGGATACTGCCGTGGAGTTGGCAGCTCTTACACCTCCTGACCAGCTTCATGGCGTCTTCATGCATCGTGGGCCAATAGTACCTCTGAAGTAGTGCCTTTTGGGTCAAGGTTCGAGCCCCCTGGTGTGCGCCGCCCACCCCTTCATGGATTTCCCACAGGACGTAGTCGGCCTCATGGGGGTCAACGCACCGGAGTAGGGGCTGGGTGAAGGCTTTCTTGTAGAGGTTCCCGTTGCTCCAGACGAAGTGGGTGGCTCTGGCCCGGAGGCGGCGGGCGGCTGCTCTGTCTTCCGGGAGCGTGCCGTCCTTCAGGAATTCCATGAGGGGTTTCCTCCAATCTGGGTCATTCTCTTGCGTTGCGTACACTTGGAGTGTCGTCGCCTCGTCTCCAACGCTGGGTCGGGCCAAGGTTTCGAAGAGTATCGAACGCCTGTTGTTGGCCGAGTATGATGAAGCCAACTTGCTCAGGGCGTCTGCTTGAGCGTTCATTTGTCTGGGTATTTGTTCCACCTGGACTTCGTCGAAGTTTTTTCGGAGCTTTCTCACCTCGTCTAAGTATTTCATCATTAGGGGCTCCCGAGCCTAGAAGCGGACGGTTACTTGGCCGACGACCAGGGTCGAGTCGCTGCGGACCCGGACGACCTTCAGCCCCAGCCCGATGGCCATGCGCAGTCCGGCTAGGAAGGCTTCGTACTCCGCCGCGTTGGTTGATGCTTTGAAACCGAGACTCAAGGAATACTCCATCTCGGCTTCGTTCGGGCCTCGGATAATGAGGCCGGCACCACAGCCTTCCTCGGTGGAAGACCCGTCGACGTAGATGACCCACTCCGGGGCTGAGCTACGGCCTTCCTGGTCGGGATGCCGGGCTGCGAATGGCGGCGTGGGATCCAGCTTCCTGCTGGGGATGGTGCATTCAACGACGAAATCGTCCAGGGCGTGCGCCTTGATGGCTTGCCTCGGGCGATACCTTATGTCGAATTGAGACAGCTCCCATCTCCATTTCTCTAGGCGGCCAGAGGATTCTGGCGATGCTAGGATAGCCCCCAAGGGGCGCTCAGTCAGGACGATGATGGTGTGTGCTTGGAAGTAGTGCCGCAGCTTCCGCGAGGTTACTACGAGGGCCAGGACAATTTTCTCTATGGCGGGGTATCTTGTCTCCGCGTCTCTGAATACAAGGCTCACATAGTACACTGGCCTTTGCACCCCCTTAGCCTCTCGGACGAGCACCGACCCTGCTGCTTGGTCAGATACTGCCAAGTACAGCAACAGCTTGTCCCCTTCTACGGGCCGGGTGAGTAGGGGAGGCTTTGCGAGGTGCTTCTTCAGTTGGTCGAAGGCGGCTTGGCAAAATTCCGACCACTCGAACCTTGGGATTTTCCTCAGCGCCTTAAAGAACGGGAGGCACTTCTCCCCCGACCTGGACATGAAACGGCTCAGAGCGGCGATCCGCCCTATGAGCCCCATGATTTCGACGTTGGTCCGGGGTTCGGTCATGTTCAGGATGGCGTCGATCTTCTCCGGGTTAGCTTCAATCCCACGGTGAGTGACCATCAAGCCGAGGAATTTCCCTCCGGTAACTCCGAACGCACACTTGGCGGGGTTCAGCTTCACATTGAACTTGCGAAGCACCTTGAACACCTCGCCCAGGTCCTTGACATGGTAGGCCGATGAGACAGACTTGATGAGCATGTCATCGACGTTGACCACCATGTTTCTACCGATCTGCGGCTTGAACATGCGGTTGACCATCCTCTAGTATGTGGCACCGGCATTCCTGAGGCCGAATGGCATCACCCTGTAACAGTACACCCCCCGGTCCGTCGTGAATGCGGTCATATCCTCGTCGTCAGGGTTCATGCGGATTTGGTTGTAGCCGAAGAAAGCGTCCATAAAGCTCAGGAGCTCATGCCCGGCCGAGCTGTCGACGAGCTGGTCTACGCGGGGGAGTGGGAAGTTGTCCTTGGGGCAGGCCTTGTTGAGGTCGGTGAAGTCGATGCACATATGCCACTTCCCGCTCGATTTCTTGACCAGGACCACGTTGTCCAGCCACTCCGAGTAGGGCACGTTCCTGTTGAAGTTGGCGGTGATGAGTCGGTCAACTTCTTCTTCGATGGCTTTTTGTTTGACCGGGGCGAAGCTTCTCTTCTTTTGCCTGACGGGTCGGGCCGTAGGATCAACCGCGAGCTTGTGTGAGATGATTTCGGGGTCGATCCCCGGCATGTCGGCTGGGGCCCAGGCGAAGACGTCGGTATTGCTCCGGAGGAACTCGGTCAGGTCATCCCGCTGGGTTCCCATCAGGAGTGACCCGACCTGGACGGTCTTCGCTGGGTCCCTTTCCGCTAAGGGTACCTCGGTCAGTGGCTCGACCGGTGCCCCACGGACCTCCTTCCGCTCGTCCCGGGTGTCTAGGGACCCCTCCATGTCGTCGCATGCATCGACGCTATCAGCGTGCTGCTTGGGGGATGATACCTCTGCCAGGCCTACTTCTGCGACCCGTTGGCTCCCGTAGGCCCGGCCC
This sequence comes from Agapanthus africanus, assembly GCA_030015575.1. NCBI lineage: Eukaryota > Viridiplantae > Streptophyta > Magnoliopsida > Asparagales > Amaryllidaceae > Agapanthus > Agapanthus africanus. The sequence continues at coordinate 452,951,793 of CM057337.1, read as the reverse complement.
ACCCCACCTTGGTCGAGGGGGAATTTTAACGCCAGGTGGTACGTCCAGATCCGGGCCTGGAGAGAGTTCAGAGTCGGCCGACCGAGGAGGACGTTGTAGGCCGAGGGGACCCTAGCCACAATGAAGTCTACCGGCGGCGTGCGCGTGCGGTCGGGCTCCCCGATCGTGAACTGCATGGTGACCACCCCTTGCGCCGGGACGGAATGGTTGGTGAATCCCGAGAGGACGTGGGAGGTTGGCCTCAAGTCCGCCGGGGCCAGCCCCATTCGCAGAAAGTAGTCGTGGAAGAGGATGTCCACCGAGCTGCCTGAATCGACGAGTATTCGGTAGACCTCGTATCGGTGAATCCACGCTACGATCACCAACGGGTCGCTATGGGGCACAGATATGCCGTGGAGATCCTCGTAGCCAAAGGTGATGGGCTCCCGGCCCCTAGCTCTTTTAATCGGGCGACCGCCGGAGCCCGTGGGGTGGCGGCCTGTGGAGAGACCGACGACCTAGGGCGAGGGTCCACCTGCGTTCCCGTTGCGAAGGAGGCGGTAGTGGGCTTTTGGATCCTTAGGGGAGTCGGTTTCCATGCGGGCGGAGATCGGAAGGCCAACTTTGTATTTTGTGGAATTTAAGGGTTCCCACAGACGGCGCCAATTGATGGAGCTCCTTTTCGGGCCTCCGTCAGATGTTGTCTTCCGCTGATCTCGAGGTGAACTAGGTTGATTGTCCTTCATTGCGTGTGGGTCTTAATTGGTTTTGAGAGGATAAGGTAGGATGAGAAGGCTGCCGCCGTGTACCTGCAAAGAAGTCCCGGGGTGGTTTGGTACCACCGAGGACCCTCCGACGCTCAAGTTAGAGACAAAATCCGAGTAGAGTAACGGCGTAAGTGTAAAAAAATGGCTTACTTGACCCTTCTGTGATGAGGGTTTATATAGCGGTGGCGGCATGCAGCAGCAGGCGCGAGAATCTTGCCGGCAGTTACGCTCCCGACGTCACGCCCACGTAAAGGACGGATCGCCCGTTAATGGGGATCATGATGGCGTGGAACGTGGGGTGCTGTTGGCGGAGAATCCATGCATGGTGAGATTTGCGGAACGGCGCTTACGCCTGTGAGTGGTGGAGTTGGTCGGAGAACCGAGGAAGACGGCCTCGGCAGGGGGCTCGAGCGAGGAGGCCGAGGAGTCTTGGTCTTATGGCAGCTCGGGGCGAGCTGAGTGGCCGAGGAGGCACATTTGCAGAGGGCCCCGAGGTAGGCCAGTTTGTGCTCGCAGGTCAGGCGTCGGGTTGCCTCATCGGCCCCTGTGGGCCCTTTCTTCTGAGCCTTGGGACACGTCATCTGCCACGTGTCCTGATCTTGGAGGTCGCCAATATCGAGCATTATCACTGGGGACGTCGTTTCATATGCAAAATTTAATCGTTTCGATCCTAACCTTTTATACATTACACTTTAACAGTAAAATGAACTATTGATTACAAAAAAGTTTACTTTCATTAAGGTTTTAAGTCCGGTAATTGTATCGAACACTTGTTACTCTTATATAAATAATATCATAATTATCATTTAGCAAGTTAATTAACATATAAATATATATAGCATGATTTCACAAGTGAAGGGGGTTCATGTAACATTTTGGAAAATTATAAATATTAATTTATAATTTTAAATATGAATATAATGAGTTTAAAAAAATGATAACACATATGAATATTGGTTTCGGATTGATATCCGTAAAAATGTAACTATTTTGGAAAAAAATGAGATATATGTGATATTATATCAAATGATAAGTGTTCTATTTTTTAACACGATATTAGATATTGTGTAATATGGTGGTGGTTATGTGTAAAGGTAATTTTTAATTTTAAAAGGGTGTTTATTTATTTGAAGGGTTATGTTATATGTTAGGCTAGATAAACCTTCATGCTCACCACACCCTCACATACACTCACCTCCCTCCACCTCCTCCTTTCTCTACACCAAATGACTACACCTCCTCCTTTATTTTATCACAACTCTTATGATATTCCTTCTACTCTCAAACTGAACTTAACACTTCTCACTCAAACCTCCAATATAATTTTTGAACTCGTCACAAACATCATATGAAAGGTTGATGGTTCCTTCATGGAAGTTGAGCAAAACATCAAGCTAAGGCCAACACCAATTCAGGATGATTCAAGCCTAGACTTTATAAGATTGGAATTTCTTTATGCTCATTCCATATAGGTAAATATCATCTTTCTTTTAAGTTTTGAAGTGATAGTGAGTTTTACTTGATGGCTGAAAATCAGTGACATGTTAGGGGTTTTGAATTTTTTTGATGGCTCTCTATTGATAATTAGATAAATGTTAAAACTAAAAAGTTGTAGATAATCGATTTATTATTTAGGAAAAAAATTTGGTTAAGTTTTACTTTAAAATGAATTTTATACGAATTTTTAAATAAAGTGTTTCCAAACTGGAAATTTCATTTCCAGTGGCTGTTTTTCACTCAAATTGTAACAATTTTCTTAATTTTTATATTAACAATATTGAGAATCTGAAACTTTTAGGTTGTAGATAATTTTGTGTAGATATCTCTAAAATTTTCATTTTTCTTATTCTCTTCACAAAATCTAGAGATATCAAATTTTTAGTGAAGGTTGTTTTTTGGTTTCTACGGATTATCCAGTAACATGTTTTACTTTGTATTTTATTTCATGTTCTATACGTAGAAATTGGAAAATTTATTTTGGGTATCAAATTTAACTTCTTTAACAATATGTATAATTTTAGTTTCACTCTATATATTGTGTTTACGATTTTTGGTGATTTTTCGAAGCGAGCCCAAAATCTGCCGTTTTCTGAGCTAACATTTTCAAACAATATGCATCCGAGCATTGTATTTTTCTCGCTACATTTTGCCGGTAGGATAATGTTATTGACGCGTGTTCTTACGTTTGAAGGACTATTAGCAGAGACACTGAAGGCATCGAGACGAGGAAAAGCTATTGTGGATTTCGACTAACTCGATACGTCAGTGAGTAGATTTATATCTACGGGGGAAGTCGGGTGGATGGCATATAGCATCCCCGCGACCATTTAACTAGGATAGTTATGCTATTTAGTTAGTTGTTAGTGTTTATTTCAGTTAATGGTTGTGATGTTATTTTGCATCTAGTATGTTATTCATGTGCATATAGTTTAATACATGGTTATAGTGACATACATACATGGCGATAGATCCGTACGATATGGATATGGTTTTGGGTGGATATAGTACAAGGGATCATACCGTATTTGTGATGATGAAGTTAGCATGCCGAATACAGCCAAGTTCTTTTGGACTCGTGGAGTCATGAATTATTTTGATTTAGGATGTTATGTTTGAGTGAGCTATACTCTTTTAAAAACCAACGATTCGTTTCCCTTTTAAATGATAAATGACAAGGATGCGATACTAATTTCCAAATGAATATCTATTTCTAACTTAAAGCAGCTTCCTGATTTCAAAACCAACGTTTCGTTCCATTTTCAAATATAATAGTATATCTCATAGCAAATAGTTACGTTTAATATTTACGCTATATGCATAGATTTACTTTACATGTTTGCGATACACTTATCGATGATATACGTTTCCGTTATATGAACACAATGATAGAATACTGCACAACTATCAATGAGTACTGTGTTGCACGAGCACAGACACATATGTTATACTACACCTCATTGGTACTGCCATGCCATTGTAGGACCGCTATATTATGTGATGCGTATGTTAATGCCAATAGGAGGCATATGAATTCCCTATATCCGGAAAATCAAATTTTAATTATATGCTGCGGATATGGGTAGAATTACTTTCTGCTTTATACACTTATAGAACACTTGTACAAATACTTATGATTGCCTTGCTGCATGAGCACAGACGCGTATGCTACACTACACATCATTAGTATTGCCATAACACGGTAGAACTATTATGTTTGTTGCATGCATGTCTATACTTAATCACTGTACCTTTCTTACCTGCTAAGTATTGTGAATACCAGTGCCATAGATATTCGTATTTGATTCTTATGAGTTTTCAAGATGTTTTACCTTCGATGATATATATCAGTGGTATAGGACATTTTTACATATGTATATATATAATATATCATCAGAATGATCTATGCAAGTATCTGTATTCTTTACTTGATATTTTTGGATACGATGAGTTGACGTCCACCATGAGCTTGATGTTTTCTGATTTTTTTTATTCCGAACCGAGTGGGGGAGATATACGGTTACGAACTTGCTACTTATTCGGGCTGAGTGGGGGACTAAACAGATGGATACATGGTGGACCCGGTCAGGACCGAGGGACAGAAAAGCCGCATTAGAGGCGGGGAGCCTAGCGAGGAAACTCGATACCGGAGATAGAGATGAGCACGACAGATATCTAGGGGATACTGGCCAGATCTAGATATGAGCACAGCGGATATCCAGAGGATACTGACCGGAGCTAGGGATATTGAGGGGCGATCATCTGTTGAGATGGTGTCGACAGTATCTGGATTTGCATGTCGGTGATGGACACGAGGGATTTGAGGATTTGCATGTCGGTGATGGACACGAGAGATAGCTGATTTCGAGTGTCGATACGGTACACCCATATATTGATGTATTGTTATCATTTGAGGTATACTGCTAGTTTATATATTGATGTAGCCGACCAGGACTGATCTGGAGGACAGTACCTGAATACCTTTTACCGGTTGTTGCAGATAAAAAGGATTCTAAAATGAGCTATAGTCTTATTACTTTGACATGTCTAGAATGACACAAGGATATTTTAAACCGTAAACATCTTATCACTCTTTACTAAAACAGCAAGGCGCATATCTTAATTAAGATACCTATTATATTTCATACTATCACGTCTGCTTTTATGTCGTGACATATGTATCCCGCGGCTATTTTAAATAAGAGGTTTTACATATATATTTTCGGCTACCTTTGGGATTATACCTAGATACAGGTCATTTGCATATGATATGTTCTACTTTGGGATCACATGATGGATAGTGTTGCATTTATGATACTTATGCATATTATATATATATTGGTACGAGATATGATAATACTATACTTATAACCTAGGTATTGTTGTGCATTTCGATTTCAACCTTGTGATGTATTTTTATTCACTGAGTTGGAAACTCACCCCCGTTGTGCCCAGTTTCTTGCAGATTATACCGCTCGGATCATAAGCATATTGCAGGACACCCTTCTTTTCGGTGATTGCTTGGTAGGTGGGCTACTGTTGTAACGTACCCACACTTGTATATTTATATTCTGTTGTATTTAGTAAAACTCCATCGACCTAGAATGTGTATATTGTGGACTTAGAAGCGAGACTTAGAGTTTATGTGTTTTTGGGCGTCGCACTCGTTGAAGCCGACTCTTATACTTGTTAGTTTTGTTTCGCTTTTCTTTTCTTCGCCATTGGGTATCATATATTATCTGAAAGTCGACCTTAGCACCACCATAAGGTTTTAGTAGCATCAACCATGCCAAATTTTAATTTTTATTAGGTGCTAAGTTAGACTATACAAGATCATTACTAGAATATTAGGGTTTGCTATAAAACCATCAAGAAGGGAAGGAGGTTATACTAACGTAGATCGAGTCCTTCACTTCACATCCTCCCTGTAGTAGTCCCGCGACTCCACTAGGATCCACTTGAGGCTTTGGACGAACTTCCTCCGATGACCTTCGTGCCGAAGATGATCTACGCGAAGTCCCTCTAACTCAAGCTACCTCTACACTAAACTCTTTAGCGTAGTAAACACGCTATGCTCGATCGCTAGTCAAGTGTAGGATGGTAAAGTAAGGGATGTTAAAAGCTCACAAGTTTGAGTTCAAGCTTCATGATTCACATCACATGTGAGGGTTGAAGCTTGAACTATAGCAATTGAGGAAGAAGAAGAAACTAGAGAGCAACCATGGGAGCAACTCAAAAAATGGCTAAGTGTTGAGAATGAGCTTAGAATGAATGGCAACTCCTGACCCTCACTCATTCAAGAATGGAATTTTGCAATATAAAATTGCAACCATGCTTGAATAGTGAGTCAAGATGAAAAAACAAATATAAATCCCATGTTTGCAACAATGCTATCATTTTCCACCTCATTTCTATTTTCAGAAAATAGAATTTTATACCATGCTTCATTATTATATATATATATATCATATATATTAATATATATTATGAAGAATAATTAGTGAGCTAATGATATTAGTTAAGATATAATTATATCATATATAATGTATATCATATTATTAAATCAACACTTGATTTAATAATCCAGTTATATCACATATGACCGACTAATATCATTTATCTGTATATCACATTATCAAATCAACAATTGATTTGACAATCTGGTTATATCACATAAAACCGAACCGATAACAGATAACTGCCAGATTACAATACGGTATCACATACACGTATTTAATCAGGCCCACACACATATCACATATGTGTCCTACTTCGTTTCGCTTGAACCAGGGAACTTCTGTGTGGGACTCTAAAGACTTGTCAATACGCCAACAGTAGGTGATGATCATATCAGTCACATACAAGCCGTCAACGATACTAGCTGGACGTAACGGTTATCCGGGTATTGAGCGATATGAAGATCAACAAGCAAGCTTGTCTATAGTTTCCATGAAGCCTATCAGTAACACTACCGTACAGTCCGGTCTTTTCGTCTGATATGTCGCATATCATGTCTAGGGGTGGTAAACGTCAGTCCCCAGTAACGTGATAAGCCATGCTGATGTCTGGCCTATAACGGTTCGAGAAACTACTGAAAACACTTATCAGTAAATCTCGGCAGCAGCCCTGGCTAGGGACTTCCAGTTATAGCCAATCAAGCATAGCGCAACATCAACCCCCAATACCGGGAGAGATGAAACCCCTCCTATCGCTCATTGCCTCCATGCGACTCGGGACTGTACCCAAAATCTACCTGTTTGCATGTCTCCTTTGAGCATGGTAGGGAGGAAATCAAAGCACATTAGGAGCCGTACAAGACTCGATGACGATCTCGGGACTACAGACTAACCTGTACCAGTATCATCAGAGGACTGCTATCTGACGATAGGTATACTACCACATAGGAGTCCTCGGCGAGTCCTGTTCGGTGTACCCATTCTCCAATGAGCACCTGTGTACAATCTTTGATGTCGTACACCAATGGTTGTGGGATCAACCATCGCCCTCTAAGGGACAAGAAACGTATACACTAGTCTACTCTGGAATTTCGATGCCCTACTCTCGATATTCGCACGACTACGAACTGATTAATGGATGTACTTTTAGACCACCCTGGCCCACTAGTATGATCTCATCATAGTCCCTGTAGTCAAGTACATATCCTAAGGGATTTAACTGTAAGTCTACGATACCCACCCCGGTACTTACGAGGAGGTGGAATCGGTAAAAAAAAAATTTTAACACAAGGTAACATAGACTAAAACTTGAGGATCTTTTCCAAACCATTGCTAACAAACTACATGAGATTCTATCTACTATGCAAGGAGATTATACCTCATGATACTAGTCCTTCGGGTCTTCTCCGCTATCCTCCTCGTCTCCGTAGGCTCCATGGGTCGATCCGGATCTTGGTCACCTCCGCGGCCTCCTTGAGTCGAAGACGATCCACCCAAGAGTCTATAGTCCGAGCTCCGCCTCAAACCGAGGTAACTAGGGCAACAAGTTTGCTAATCTTGATGTCCTAGGTGATGTAGAAGAAGAAGATGGATTTGTTTGTCTATTTGAACCCCAACTTGCTCAACACATGAGACCTTTTAGGAATTCTAGTGAGGAAGAAGAAGAAGAGCTAAGCTTGAGAGCTCAAATGAAGAGAGAGATTGCCAATGAGATAATGAACCATAGAAAAATAAAAACCAATTTTTTATCATAATAATTATGATGGCTAAGTTTGATTTGACCACTATCATGTCTTGATAAAGCAAAGAAGAGTCTAGAGCTCACAAGAAATATCCAAGTCAACAATGGTCAACTAGGTCAAATTGTCAAGCACGGTCAAATGGTCAAAGTACCTGAAATGCATTCAAAATTATGGATATATCACTTGAGAGAAGACACTGCAACCAGAACTGCAAACCGACCGATAATTCAGGAGTTCCTTTTTGCAACAAATTTGTGTACACATTTTTTTTTATCTAAATTGTCCAACACAACAAGTGTGTACACAAGACTTTTAGGCACATGTGGATATGATTTTATATGCATTCAAGGATATGATATTATATGCATTCAAGTCTAAACATCATGTGTTGATTTTTTCCTTCCAAAACTGAAATCAAATCAAAGGCAATCAAACAAATCAGCATGAGCCATAATGGGGGCAGCCATGAATCAAGCCACATGTGGGAATGAAGTAATGAGCATTTAATGGTGAAGATCATGTGTTGAATTGAATATTCAAAATTCCCTCCAAACACTGGGTGCAAAATCAGGTTGAAACAGAGGAAATAAACTGGACCAAAGAGACACCGGGGACAACAAAAGACAACACACCAAATTGTGGACCCAGCCACCGGTTTTGGACCGGCCACTCTACCATAAAAACCGGCCTGGCCGGCCCCATAGGCTCCAGTGGGCCCCAGTTCTTCACACACCCCTCCTTGCTGCCACGTAGCCCTATTTTTATTGTTTATTTTCTTTTCTTCTTTGCCTATAAATAGCAGGCAGAGGGAAGGGTTCATGGTCATTCTTTTGCTTACATTTTCCACACTTTGTAACTCTTTTGTTTTCTTTTTAGTTCTTGTAAATAGCTTCCCCCTTGAGCTCTCTACCTTAACTTGATCTTGCAACCTCTTCATTGAGCTTGCAAAGTTACGCTTTGGTCATTGATCTCAAGGGGTTGTATATTCATATGGAATCAATAAAGCTCTTCTCTTTTGTGCCTTCATTTCACATGAGTTCTTTACCCTTCTCTTGATCTTGCAACCCCTTCATTGGGCTTGCAAGTTTAAGGGTTGGTTATTGATCCCATGACTTGTGTTTTGTTCCATGGTTTCTAGTTCTCTTTCTTGCTTATTCCTTTCTTGTTTTTTATTACTTTCTTTACATTCATGCTTTACTTTCATGTACTTAAATTCCATGCACTTTAATTACTTGCTTGTAATCTTTTCTTTTATTTGCTTATCTTTTCTTTTGCTCTTTTTGGTTCGTTTTGTGAATGGTTGTTAATATTTGTTGTTAGGAAAAGAGAAAGATATTATAAGCTAACATTTCATTCCTCATTTCCTTTTCCCATCTTTTTCATTTGAAACTCCGCCCAAACCTTACGTAAAATGCTCCGTTAGGCACCCTACCTTACTAAGGTAACGGTGGTCCCTAACCGCGACCGGTTGCGTTCGGATTGGCCGGAGGCGAAAGCAAGAGACAAGAACGGATGGACAAGGGACAATAAGCCGGATTCCACGAATACCGTGCTTAAATACCCTAATCCATATTGTTGCCGATTGCTCTAGCTTCATTGGTTGAGTTCGGCTCAAAGGACTTGAATACAGATTTTCTTAACATACAATATTCTATCTTATCCTAACAAGCGTTTACTTTGCATATAACACATAGGTTAGATAACGAACAAATACGGCACGTGCGTTAACTCGTAAGAACAAGAACATAAAACGCTCCGTCTCCCTGTAGATCGACCCGTGCTCATCGCGGCTAGCTGCAAAGCGACACCATCCTGATCGCGGTTAAACTTTAGAACTTTTAAATATCCGACACGCTTTTTGCGTGCGATCAAATGGCGCCGTTGCCGGGGAGATGGTAACGTTTTTGTTTTTGTTATTTCGGGATAATCTTGTTAATACCCATCTAACCCTATTTTTCAAAACAACATAAAAATTTCAAAACCGAAAACCAAAACCAAAACAAAAACTAACAAAACTAACCATTTTTGTTCTCTGGAAATTGGACCTGCAAGCACTTTGGATCTCGATAGAAAAGATAAATAATACCAGTGTGGCATTAATGGAACACTGTATTCACAGAAGAAATTTGGAGCCTTATCTCCAAGAGAAAACCGGCGACATCCCCTACATTTCCGGCGACGCCGGCCGTACCACCTCATTTTTGCTCCAAAATTTTTCCCTGTGCTCTATTGTTCTGGTTTTGTCCCATTTGTATTATTTGCTTGTTTTAAATTTTAGTGTGCAGGTATTTGGGCATTCGTATCGCCTTTTCGCACTAATATCTATTTTTTCGACATTTCAGATTTTTGCGGAATTGCGAACGGCGATTGTGGGGAGCAAAGTGCACATTCAAAGTTAAGGTGGTTACGAAGTACAGTGTCAAAGATCCGGGTAGTTTGACCCGCGCAAGCGAACATTTCAAGCTTACTGGATTTGATTCAACGGGGGTTTCTTAACCCACAACTTAATGGTACGTACTTTACTAACACCTTCTTCTCAAATCCGACACTTCCAATATAATATCTTTGCAGGATTCTTTGCAAGTTCGTTAGCAAACGCCAAAAATTGACTAACCCGTATTTGTTGCAGTGCCGAGCTTAAACTAAAAAACGATTGTTTGATTCTTTGAATAAATTTTTTTCATTGAATTGCGCATTGCATACATTAATACGGACTTAAGGGCAAGCAAACCCCACAACATACAGTAAAGGATTTTATCACCTTTTCCGTGGCCCACAAATCACGAAACTGTGCATAAACGTTTACCCGCATAAATTTTAAAAGAAACTAGACTTTAAGCCTTAAGGATTTCGCGCTCACTAGGAGAGGTTAATTGTGTTTAGAACACCGCTTAACGGTATATGGTTTACGGGGTGTCTAGGAAAGTGTTAACGGCGAAACCGCCAAAAGAGAAAGGGTTATTTAATTAAGGACCTTCGCGAAAGCATCGGAAAACCTCCCCTTATCTCTGCACTTACCTGGCCTCGTGATCAGTATATCTTGAGCCCTTTTCTCGACACAGTTTTACTTCGCTAATCAAGTTCTTGAGCAGGTCGAGTTGACCTAGGTGAACCCTAGAACGATTAGGTGTGTGGTATTTTTGTGTCGTGATTATTTTTGAACAGATTTTTTTTGTATATTTCATTCTTTTGTTAATAACTATATAAAAAAAACAAATTCTTTTTCCCTTCCTTTTATCTTATTCTTCTTCCATGGGTACTCCACCTCGAAAAACCTTGCCGAACTTTGGTACCCACAACCAGACATAACTTCCTACGGTTCTTGCTTTGGTCGAATTTCGAACGACCTCTCCATACCCAAAATTTCATTGAAAGACCGCATAGACGCGTCTAGGACAAACACTTTCATTCCGCAAACCACTTTGTATCAACTGTTTCAACCTACACCACCCTCTATTATTGATACCCTTTTTGCAAGTCGTCCTTTGTCCATCACTGAACATATTGAACAATCCCGTAGCCGATATTTCAATCCTTTCACCACTATAAATTCTTTGGGTCAACAATTCCATTCACCTTCTTTTTCGTATGATGATCCTACCCCTGTCCAACCATTCAATTCCTACCAGTCCTACCCAACGTTTGCGCCTTCCCTAGACACTGCTTCTAAACCGCCATTTAGGAATTTTCAGTATCCAAACAACTTTGAATTTTGTACTGAAACCCCTTCACAACCTATGTCTAGTCTAGAATAGTCATTGGAAGACTTTAGGGTAGCGTCATGCCAACAGATGATGGATTGGAATGCGTCCATGGCTGCCCTCATACAACCTAGTGACCCGGTAGCTAGTTTCCAACAAGCTCCAAATTTTCAAATATATGAAGAGGTGGTTAGACAGGTTGAAAATTTGAGTGGAGAGAGTGAGTTGTATACCCTTCCAAATCGAATCTACCCGTTTCAACTTGAATCCCACAACTCCGGTTTTGAATCTAGTGTTCTAAACGATTCATCGATTGAAGATAGAACAGATAATGAGTTGTGCGACTTTGTAGTGTTTGATTTGCCCGATTGTGAAGGGTCCCTTCCAAGTGAAACCGGTCCTAAACCTTTTGACCTCTACACCTCCATCTTAGAACCAGAATCGATTGAAATCCATGCTTTTGATGAGGTGTCTAAGAATATTGATTTTCACTTGATTGAGGATATTGACGCTGGGAATATTTTGGATGATGAACCTGTAGATTTGGATGAGTTTTTCTCTCCAATTCATCATCCCGAGTCATTGACTGTTATTCCCGAACTCCATATGCGTCTGAATTTTGAGGATAAATGCATGGATGTGCTGAATATTGAGGAAAATTTTGAGGATATTTTTTAGGATGAACCAGTTTTGCTTGATGAGTCGGATTTTCCAATTCATCCTATCCCTTTCATTGACTGTGTACAACCTCCTGAACCTGTAACCGATAACCTTCCTCAAGCACTCCCCTCCATCCTTTCAATCGTTTCAACCGTGCAAGAAACCGTGTCACTTTCATTTACTATGTCTGGTTTACTAAGTTCGGCGTACCCATGTTTTCTCGCGAATCTTGAGGGATTTGACCCAATTTCTCGACGGGTTAGTAAATTAGCACAATCGCTTTTCACACATCGGTCATTACAAATTGCGTTAATTTATTCACTCCATTTTCACCCTCAAGTTCATACACCATTTCTTTTTCCCTTTCACCATTCTTCCTCTCATATACCGAGACCGTATCCCGCTTCTATCTCCATACGGTTTCGTGTATTCTCCATTTCTTTTCTCTTCATCTTCTTTCACCAACCCGCATATTACAAAGATAGAATTTTAGAATGGTTGGTACTCACTTTTGGCCCGTGTAAGGCCTTGTATAATTTGAAACCGTTCTCTCCCCCCTAATCGTGAACTTCAACGCTTAACAGTGAAAACACTGTTTTACTTAAGTTTGGGGGGAACCTTTTTGTGTGTGTGTGTGTGTGTGTGTGTGTGTGTATTTTCTGTTTTGTATATAATTTGATTTTAGGGAGCGCCGACAATTTTGACCCTCTTGGTGTAGCCTGACATACTTATTTAAAAACCCATAAAAATCAGAAAATTTTCTAAAAACATAAAATCTTTGTCGCCGAGTTAGCTAGTGGAGAACTTAAATTCAATAATTCGACAGTTTTTTTAATAAGATAGGAACAACTAAATCCTATTTTTAGATTTTGAAAACCTGAAAGATAACTCTCCTTTGAAGTTAACTATAGCTAATATACGTCTTTACATCACACTACATGTGTCGTGAGTTTTGAAAATTAGATGACAAGTCTATTATGTCCGAAAACTTTTAAATTGATAAATTATTTTCTGAGGATCAAATAGGTTTGTTCTGAAATAAGTAATATCAAGACTAGTTTATAAAGAGAGGTGGATATGAAGGGATATTATTGATGCCTTGATAAGAACTAATTCTGAAGAATAACACATCTGAATCTTGATTGGAGTGATTACACACCTAACCCACTAAACACGTCTTTTATCCAAAAAAATAATTGAACTACCGGTTATATCTCCGTTCGCATTAAATCATCATGATTTTCACGCTAAAATTGTTTTTTGTTTTTGGGCCTAGGTAACTTGAGTAATTAAGTCTGCTGGGGTGTCTCTACACCTAATGCCCTAAAACCAACTGGTTTGGGAGCATTGGCCCAAAACTCGCTAAGAATACTAGAAAGTCCAGATTAAAACAAAGTCAAGCAAGTGTTCTCTCCGAGTTAAAATTCCTAACGGTTCTTTGTGTGAGAATAATCTTGACAAAAGACAGGTTTTTATAAAAAAGTATTTCTAGCGGAGATATGAAGGTTTTATTCTATGATAAAGACTATTGCACATTCACAGAGGTGTGTATAAAATGAAAATAAGAAATAGGTGGAGTGAGAAATAAGACCTAGTTTCCTGTTAGGGAAGATAAAAATTCTGAATTTGAAGCCTAACTAGAAAACGAAACTTGAGAAATACTTAACTCTTTACTTATGTGATCCTTTTTAAGTTTTTATCTGGGCTTTATTTTGTGACATGACGACTTTAATCGATCCTTTTAAAACTTAACGACACTATTTGCACTGCACGTAAAGACATATAAAATCTTAAGTTAAATGAGAAGCGAGGCGTGAAAAATAAAGGGTCAATAGTTCTAAATTTAGGATAATAGAATTGCTATTTTTAAAACAAAACCTTAGGGTTTGAATTATAGTTATTTCGCAAAACTAGCTTGACGGGATTTTGTGGGTAGTATCCGCTGAAAACCCTCAGGAGACAACACTCCTCCTACTAGGGACACCGAGAGGTTTAACGGCTTGTTGCATACGCTCAGTGCAATCGCGTTCCCTGCGAAAATGTGGTTAGGATTTTCTTTTGTGAATAAATGGTTTTGCTCGGGACGAGCAAAAGATAAGTTTGGGGGTATTTGTTTATATCATAAAACTGCATTCTAATACCGCCCATGCATTATCTAAATTTTGTATTTGTCGGTATTAATAACCAGTGTCTGCTCAGTATTATAGATTACTGGTATCCATGACAAAATACCGGAAATGCATTCAAAATCATGAATATATCAATTGAGAGAAGACACTGCAACCAGAACCGCAAACCGACCGATAATTCAGGAGTTCCTTTTTGCATCAAATTTGTGTACACATTTTTTTATCTAAATGGTCCAACACTATACAAGACTTTTAGGCATATGTGGATATGATTTTATATGCATTCAAGGATATGATATTATATGCATTTAAGGCTAAACATCATGTGTCGATTTTTTCCTTCCAAAACTGAAATCAAATCAAAGGCAATTAAACAAATCAGCATGAGCCATAATGGGGGGAAGCCATGAATCAAGCCACATGTGGGAATGAAGTAATGAGCATTTAATGGTGAAGATCATGTGTTGAATTGAATATTCAAAATTCCCTCCAAACACTGGGTGCAAATCAGGTCGAAACAGAGGAAATAAACTGGACCAAAGAGACACCGGGGACAACAAAAGACAACGCACCAAATTGTGGACCCAGCCACCGGTTTTGGACCGGCCACTTTACCATAAAAACCGGCCTGGCCGGCCCCATAGGCTCCAGTGGGCCCCAGTTCTTCACACACCCCTCCTTGCTGCCACGTAGCCCTATTTTTATTGTTTATTTTCTTTTCTTCTTTGCCTATAAATAGCAGGCAGAGGGAAGGGTTCATGGTCATTCTTTTGCTTTCATTTTCCACACTTTGTAACTCTTTTGTTTTCTTTTTAGTTCTTGTAAATAGCTTCCCCCTTGAGCTCTCTACCTTAACTTGATCTTGCAACCTCTTCATTGAGCTTGCAAAGTTAAGCTTTGGTCATTGATCTCAAGGGGTTGTATCTTCATATGGAATCAATAAAGCTCTTCTCTTTTGTTCCTTCATTTCATATGAGTTCTTTACCCTTCTCTTGACCTTGCAACCCCTTCATTGGGCTTGCAAGTTTAAGCGTTGGTATTGATCCCATGACTTGTGTTTTGTTCCATGGTTCCTAGTTCTCTTTCTTGCTTATTTCTTTCTTGTTTTTTATTACTTAATTTACATTCATGCTTTACTTTCATGCACTTAAATTCCATGCACTTTAATTACTTGCTTGTAATCTTTTCTTTTCTTTGATTATCTTTTCTTTTGCTCTTTTTGGTTCGTTTTGTGAATGGTTGTTAATATGTGTTGTTAGGAAAAGAGAAAGATATTGTAAGCTAACATTTCGTTCCCCATTTCCTTTTCCCGTCTTTTTCATTCGAAACTCCGCCCAAACCTTACGTAAAACGCTCCGTTAGGCATCCTACCCCACCAAGGTAACGGTGATCCCTAACCACGACCGGTTGCGTTCGGATTGGCCGGAGGCGAAAGTACGAGACAAGAACGGATGGACAAGAGACAATAAGCTGGATTCCACGAATACCGTGCTTAAATACCCTAATCCATGTTGTTGTCGATTGCTCTAGCTTCGTTGGTTGAGTTCGGCTCAAAGGACTTGAATACGGATTTCCTTAACTTACAATATTCTATCTTATTCTAACAAGCGTTTACTTTGCATATAACACATAGGTTAGATAACGAACAAATACGACACGCGCGTTAACTCGTAAGAACAAGAACATAAAATGCTCCGTCTCCCTGTAGATCGACCCGTGCTCATCGCGGCTAGCTGCAAAGCGACACCGTCTTGATCGCGGTTAAACTTTAGAACTTTTAAATATCCGACACGCTTTTGGCATGCGATCACTCACCTCATAATGGTTTTGACCGAATCAACGATCAGAACCCCAATAAGGCACCTCCTTCTTCGCTCCTCATAACCGTGCATACACACCCGCATTCGCATTCCGTAGAATGCGAATGCACAGAAGACAAAACCAATCCATCTATACAATACTAGGATCCGGCTTAAACCAAAGCCCACTAGTATCGTCTGCCCGAACATCATACGTGCACAAGTGCACGTAAGTGATCATAGCCTTGCCGTAAAACCATACAGCCACTACACCTTTTGCCCAGTGTAGGGAAACTCTCTGTGTGGGACTCTAAAGACTCGACACTACGCTGGCAGTGGGTTTAACCACAGACCGCAAGCGGCACTAGCTGTACGTAATGGTCCCCAAGTAGATGTCGATAAGAAGGCCGATGAGGTAAACCCACCCGAACTCCTACTGAGCCTGAATATGACAATCTCTGTACGGTCCGGTCTGTTCGTCTATGAGTATCGCATATCGGGCCTAGGGGGCGGTAAACGTCAGACCCCTAATAGCGGTACAAGTCGTGCCGGAGTGTAGCCCAGAACACCCTAAGAAACTACTGGAAACACTACCAGTAATTCTCGCTTGCCCTGGCCAGGGACTTTGTGTAATGGCTCACCTAGACACAGCGCGATATCAACCCCCAATACCGAGAGAGACGAATCCTATCTAACTGCTACTGCCTCCAAGTGGTTCAGGACTGCACCCAACTACTACCTGTTTGCATGACTCCTTTGAGCCGTGGTAGGGTAGTAATCAAAATACAGTGGGAACACACTCGAGGCGAAGTAGCAGTGTCAAGTCGACGGACTAAGCTGTACTCCTGTCACTTGGGAACTGTTATCTAACGATAGGTATAGTACCAACCAACAGTTCCCGACGAGTCCTGTCCAGTGTACTCGTAACCTAACGAGCACCCGCATACTATCTCCAGTACGACGTACTGAAGGCTGTGGGACAGACCATCTCCCCTGCTGGGATGAGAAGCGCATACGTAGTGTACTCCGGAGTATCGATGCTCCGTCTCGATAATCCTACGACTAGGGACTTGTATAAGGATGTGTTTCTAGATTACCCAGCCCCCACTAGTGTGACTGCCATCACAATGCTGGTAATCAAGCAAAAATCCTAAGGGCTCCACTAATATGTATAAGCGATATGCTAAAAGAAACACATGCACATATTTAAGTAGAAACAAACTAAGTAGCATACTACCATTTTGAGCAAGATTGTCTATACAACTGTGAATATCCCAAGCTTCCATTAAGTAATATACAAACTAGTATGATACAGTAATGGCCTCTAGGGAATATACACTAACAATCTCCCACTTGCACTAGGGCCATATACTAGCGTATCGAAGAACTATCATCTCGATCAGCTGCTCGAACTAAGTCTGGGGTATGGCCTTCGTGAATAGATCTGCAGCATTATTCTCCGAATCTACTCTCTTCACCTCGATCTCCCGGCGATCTATGATCTCCCTGATCAGGTGGTACCGCCTCAAAATGTGTCTGGACTTATGATGGGACCTGGGTTCCTTCGCTAAAGCTATAGCACCGTTGTTGTCACAATACAGCGGTATTGGATCAACAATGGTAGGAACCACCTGAAGCTCCGTAAGGAACTTCTTCATCCAGACAGGTTCCTTTGCTGCATCGCAAGCAGCTATGTACTCCGCTTCCATAGTTGAGTCAGCAACGGTTTCCTGCTTGGAGCTCTTCCAGCAAACCGCCCCTCCATTAAGGGTAAAGACATAACCCGACATAGACTTGGAGTCATCCTTGTCACTCTGGAAGCTGGAGTCAGCAAAGGCCTCGATATGGAGGTCTTTTCTGCCATACACCAAGAACATCTCCTTAGTCCTTCTCAGGTACATGAGAATGTTCTTTACTGCTATCCAGTGTTTCTCCCCTGGGTCCGACTGATACCGGCTTACAACGCTTAATGCGTATACTACATCTGGTCTGGTACACAACATCGCATACATTATAGAGCCTACCGCAGATGGTAGGATATAGATGACATGCGAGCCCTTTCCAAATCAGTCTTGGGAGACATATCTTTGGAGAGGGTGATTCCGTGACAAGCCGGCAGATTACCGCGCTTTGAATCTTCCATACTGAATCGTTTCAGTATGGTGTCGATGTACCTGGACTGTGAAAGTCCCAACATCCTCTTAGATCTATCACGATAGATCTGGATACCCAGAATGTAGTTGGCATCGCCCAGGTCCTTCATGGAGAACCTCTGTGACAAGAATCCTTTGACTGACTGTAGCATAGGAATGTCATTTCCTATTAGGAGAATGTCATCCACGTACAAGATGAGGAATACCACAGTTCTCCCTACAATCTTACTGTAAATGCATGGTTCATCCGGATTTTTGATAAAGTCGAATTCTTTGACAGTATCATCAAAGCAGATGTTCCAACTCCGCGATGCCTGCTTCAGTCCATAAATGGACTTAAGTAACTAGCACACTTTACCGCTGCTCCCACTCTGAATAAAACCCTCCAGCTGATCCATATAGACGCACTCTTCCAAATTTCCATTTAGAAAAGCCGTCTTTACGTCCATCTGCCAGATCTCGTAATCATGGAAGGCAGCAATGGCAAGAAGGATCCGAATGGATTTGAGCATAGCCACTGGAGAAAAGGTTTCGTCATAGTCCAAACCAGGTCTTTGACGAAAACCCTTTGCAACAAGTCTAGCTTTATAGGTTTCAGCCTGCCCATCTACACCAATCTTCTTTTTGAAGATCCATTTGCAGCCTACGGGTTTTACCCCTTCTGGAGCAATGTCCAAAGTCCAAACTTTGTTGGTGTACATGGACTCCAACTCGATCCGCATTGCATCCAGCCATTTTACTCAGTCACCACTCTGAATGGCTTGCTGGAAGCTAGTTGGCTCATCATTTTCAATGATGCAATCCTCTCAATCCCCGTCTATGAGAAAACCATAGTATCTCTCGGACGGATGAGACTGCCTACTACTCCTGTAGAGTGGCGCTGGGATGTTCGGTTCTCCTGAAACTTTTGGTTCTACCAAGCTTTCAGTAATAGCTTGTTGTTCTGGAATTTCTTCCAGTTCTATTGCGCTCCCACGTATCTGATTTTCTAAAAATTCAGTTTCCAAGAAGTGGGCATGCTGAGAAACAAAAACCTTTTGTTCCTCTGCGGAATAGAAAAGATACCCCCTGGAGTTCTTGGGGTATCCCACAAACTTACACAGTACTGAGCGTTCCTCGAGCTTGTCCGCATGCTGCCTTTTTACAAAAGCCGGACATCCCCATGTCTTAAGATACTTAAGACATGGTTTCTTCCCACTCCACATCTGATATGGAGTGGTAGGCACAGTCTTGGTTGGAACCTTGTTCAAAAGATATGCAGCTGATTCTAGTGCATAACCCCAGAAAGATCGCGGTAACTCAGCCTTACTCATCATGGAATGAACCATATCTAATAGAGTTCGATTCCACCTTTCCGATACACCGTTGTGTTGTGGTGTGTATGGAGGAGTAAGCTGAAAGAGAATTCCATTCTCTTTTAAGTAGCCCAGAAACTCGGCACTCAAGTATTCACCACCTCGATCAGATCTCAGTGTCTTGATACTTTTGCCTGTTTTTTTTTCAACTTCATTCTTGTATTCACGAAATTTCTCAAAGGCCTCGGATTTATGCTTCATCAGAAAGACATGTCCATACCTAGAGAAATCATCCGTAAAAGTAATGAAGTATGAATAACCACTTCGCGCATGTGTAGACGTTGGACCACACACGTCACTGTGTATGAGTTCCAAGAGCTCGCTCGCTCTTACCCCATGTCCAGTGAACGGAGTCTTTGTTATCTTTCCCATGAGACAAGATTCACAAGTAGCATAAGACTGATACTCGAACGGATTCAAGAATCTCTTTATGTAACTTTGTTAACCGTGTCTCATTAATGTGACCCAGTCTACAATGCCATAAGAAAGCCTGATTTATTTCCGGAGACTTTCTTTTAAGTGTGTTCTGGATACAGAAAAATTGAGCTTGATTCAATACGTATATTCCGTTTTCTAATGTACCTGACCCAATCAGAACTTGATTTAGGTGGATGTGGACCACATCGCTTACAAAAGTAAAATCATATCCTTCTTTAGAAAGTAAGGATACAGATATGATATTACAAGCCATACTAGGTACATACAAACAGTTACGCAGAATCAATATCTGCCTACTTGTCAATCCAAGGTGATATTCCCCTACGGATTCAGCGTCCACGCTCATTCCGTTGGCAACCCTGAGAGTTATATCACCTATCCTGATAACTCTACAGTTTCTCAAAGCCTGTAATGAATTACAGATGTGAGATCCTGATCCGGTATCCAGTACCCAGGAAGTAGAGTTAATTGACATACAGTTTTCTATTACAAACACAGCCGAAGCCACAACATGCTTCGAATCCTGGCTACTGGGTTTGCTAGCCCTGCAATCCTTCTGCCAATGTCCTTTCCCGTAACAATAGGAACGTCTCTCCTTTACCATATCCAGTCCCGAATCTTTTGCCCTTTCCTTTCCTTATTCTTCCCTGGTTTCCTTTAGGTTTTAAGTAGAGGGTAGATACTGTAGAATCAAGTCAGTATTTGACCCGTTCTTCAACGTGGTCTTCAGGTCCGTGAGCTCATCAAAATAGCTAGTCTCTGTAAGGACGTTGTCCCCTATAGATGGCCCGAAAGCCAACCTCGCTTGAAGCAATTCGTTCGAGGTCTCATATCTTGCGATACAAGATTGCTCTCCATATAAATCTTTGTTATGGAGGAAGACAGAAACTAAGTCCATCTTCTCGTGCTGCCTTTGGTATGCACCATCAACTGAGGCCAACACGAGGCACTTGGCATTCGTACAGTCTTTTTCCGATGTCTTATGGATATCAATATCCGTGACAGGGGAAACTGGTCCTGAGACGGCAGGGGTTTGATTAGTTAGGAGGTGTCCCAGCTTGTCATAGGTAATGGACATCTGGACAGACCTTTGCCAGTTATAACAGTCAGATTCAGTCATTTTATTATCTAGATGTAACCTATGTCTGGTCACTGGGTCGCTGCAATTAAGAGAGAGAGAAGAAAACACTTAGCATGATACTCTTGCAAGTTTAGATTGGTTTTTAGTTTATCTAAACAGGATGGCTCCCACTGTTTCTCGAATCTTTCTTCAAACCATAAAAGAAGAATTAGTTGGGATTAATCTCGCCGTACAATACTTGCTTAACCGTTCAGCTAGGCTGGTGTCGGTACTTCGAGGGAGGTTTTCCGACGCTTTCGCGAAGTTCCTTAATTAAATAACCTCTTTTCCCTGTTGGCGTAGCCCCGCTAACACTTTTCTAGACACCTACTTGGTTTATAGTATTGATCGTTAACTGAAAAGTCTCCCGAGGAGTAGCGGATACTCACAGTAGGATCGGGATCCAAATATCATTGTGAGATAATGCTGAAGGAATCCTACCAACATTATCAAACTCCAAATAGTATGCAGCATTAGCAAGTTTCAATTTCCTTAGAAACCCCCGATGTGGATTTTTGCCCCATGCTCTTATGACCTTGACGAAGGTCAACAAATCATAAGTCACATGTCAAGTTCTACCCATCATTATCCAGGTTAATTTGAACCCACCAGTATATACCCTTGACGAAGGTCAACAAGGTAATACGACTGTCCCAAACCAACGTATCTATCTATTCTACATATGAACACCCAACAGCTACCAAACACTATACTTTGACGAAGGTCAACAAACATAGCTTGAATACTATTGAATATTCATATGAAATGACGGAGGGCTACAAATGGTTTTGGCGAAACCGTGAACGTAGTGAACTTGATATAATCGAAGGAATCTTGATAGATTTTTAAAGGAGTGGTTTAAGCTCCGCGTTTTAAAAGTTTTCTGTTTTGAAAGAACCGAGTGGTTTTGAAATTGTTCCAACGATTCAGCTTTGGTTTATTTTCTTTGCATTAATATAATGCATCCCATCAATTAATCCTACCATTGCAGAAAACAACGAAAATATGACGTACGCTTATGCCATCCGCATTCGCCACTGGGCCCCGTCATCACCCGTTAGGTTACTTAACGAATGACAGAGCGGGGCTGGACTAGCACGGATGCAAAACATAAGCAACGCCTACTAGATATCATATATAGATATATACATTTGTCAGATGCAATGATAGCCATTCCAGATCACAGATGAACACATTGGATATGTTAGGAATCCGCGTTTCGTTCGAGCCTGCAACGAAAGACGGATTACACGGTCGCAATGAATAGCCAAACCCCACCCTAGACCCTTACGGGTGCGGCAAACTACCCGCCAAGTACCCGAAGTGAAGCAACCTCTCTCAACAACGTGAGTAGGCCACTCGGCACTTCAAAGCACCCGGTAGTTTGTGCACCCCACCTTGGGTCTATCCTAGGAGCAAAAATAGTAAAAGAAATAATATACAATGGCGGCTACAACCTCAACCCGGATGTGCGGCCATAAAATAATATTACATCAAATTACAAATTTTACATTGAATGAAAAATGAAAACTCTCATCTCACATCCCCGGCTGTTCATCCCGACAATCCAACAAGTTCATATACACAAACCAATATCACAGATCACAGATATGTATAAACCCCACTAATCGACGTATAGCGATTAGCAGACGTTCAATACATATATCACATCACAGAAGATCCAATTAGCTTAAGTACTTAGAATTTCGATCGATAACTTGATTTGAAACTACCCCAAGCACAACACAGTACTCAGCAAAATCTGGGCAGAAACAAACTATTAGAAAAATCACAAAATACAAATCTGGACAGGTTGCAGGAAAACCGAGTTGACTCGGCGTCGACTCGGCCGCGGATCCGCGGCGGTCTGACCGAATCATGAGCTCATTTTTCTTGTGTGTCCTTAAAAAAGCCTGCACGTATTTTTAAGGCCCCTGGAAAAATTTTTGGACCAGATTTTAAAATCGACAGAAAACGTGCATTTTTGACGTAATTTTGCGATTTTTTCGGCGATCGAATTTCTAACACTTTGCTAACAAGTTAGTAATGGTTTAGCGAGTCTCTGATACCACTGTAAATCTACGTTACCCACCCCGGTACTTACGGGGAGGCGGAATCGGTAAAAAACAAATTTTTAACACAAGGTAACATAGACTAAAACTTGAGGATCTTTGCCAAACCATTGCTAACAAACTACATGAGCTTCTATCTACTATGCAAGGAGATTATACCTCATGCTACTAGTCCTTCGGGTCTTCTCCGCTATCCTCCTCGTCTCCGTAGGCTCCATGGGTCGATCCGGATCTTGGTCACCTCCGCGGCCTCCTTGAGTCGAAGACGATCCACCCTAGAGTCGATAGTCCGAGCTCCGCCTCAAACCGAGGTAACTAGGGCAACAAGTTTGCTACTCTTGATGTCCTAGGTGATGTAGAAGAAGAAGATGGATTTGTTTGTCTATTTGAACCCCAACTTGCTCAACACATGAGACCTTTTGGGAATTCTAGTGAGGAAGAAGAAGAAGAGCTAAGCTTGAGAGCTCAAATGAAAAGAAAGAGTGCCAATGAGATAATGAGCCATAGAAAAATAAAAACCAATCTTTTATCATAATAATTATGATGGCTAAGTTTGATTTGACCACTATCATGTCTTGATAAACCAAAAAAGAGTCTAGAGCTCACAAGAAATATCCAAGTCAACAATGGTCAATTAGGTCAAATTGTCAAGCATGGTCAAATGGTGAAAGCAATTAACCATAACATAATTATCATTAAAAAGATTAGTAAATATTTTCCTCACCTCATAATGGTTTTGACCGAATCAACGGTCAGAACCCCAATGAGGCACCTCCTTCTTCGCTCCTCACAACTGTGCATACACACCCGCATCCGCATTCCGTAGAATGCGGATGCACAGAAGACAAAACCAATCCATCTATACAATACTAGGATCCGGATTAAACCAAAGCCCACTAGTATCGTCTGCCCGAACATCATACGCGCACAAGTGCACGTAAGTGATCGTAGCCTTGCCGTAAAACCATACGGTCTCTACACCTTTTGCCCAGTGCAGGGAAACTCTCTGTATGGGACTCTAAAGACTCGACACTACGCTGACAGTGGGTTTAACCACAGACCGCAAGCGGCACTAGCTGTACGTAACGGTCCCCAGGTAGATGTCGATAAGAAGGCCGATGAGGTAAACCCACCCGAACTCCTACTGAGCCTGAATGTGACAATCTCTGTACGGTCCGGTCTGTTCGTCTATGAGTATAGCATGTCGGTCCTAGGGGGCGGTAAACGTCAGACCCCTAATAGCGGTACAAGTCATACATGAGTGTAGCCCAGAATACCCTGAGAAACTACTGGAAACACTACCAGTAATTCTCGCTTGCCCTGGCCAAGGACTTTGTGTAATGGCTCTCTTAGACACAGCGCGATATCAACCCCAATACCGGGAGAGACGAATCCTATCTAACCGCTACTGCCTCCAAGTGCTTTGGGACTGCACCCAACTATTACCTGTTTGCATGACTCCTTTAAGCCGTGGTAGGGTAGTAATCAAAATACAGTAGGAACACGCTCGAGGCGAAGTAGCAGTATCAAGTCGACGGACATAGCTGTACTCCTGTCACCTGGGAACTGTTATTTGACGATAGGTATAGTACCAACCAACAGTTCCCGACGAGTCTGTCCAGTGTACTTGTAACCTAACGAGCACCCGCGTACTATCTCTAGTACGACGTACTGATGGCTGTTGGACAGACCATCTCCCCTGCTGAGATGAGAAGCGCATACGCTAGTCTACTCCGGAGTATCGATGCCCCGTCTCGATAATCCTACGACTAGGGACCTGTATAAGGATGTGCTTGTAGATTACCCAGCCCCCACTAGTGTGACTGCCAGGTAATCAAGCAAAGATCCTAAGGGCTCCACTAATATGTATAAGCGATATGCTAAAAGAAACACATGCACATATTTAAGTAGAAACAAACCAAGTAGCATATTACCATTTTAAGCAAGATTGTCTATACAACTGTGAATATCCCAAGCTTCCATTAAGTAATATACAAACTAGTATAATACAGTAATGGCCTCTAGGGCATATACACTAACATTATCAACATGTAAGAGACAGACAGTATAAATACCAGTCTACATGTTAAGATAAAGGTAACCTGATAGCTGTTGGATATATATGCCCTAGAGGCCTACATTGTATAGGATGCTTGGGATATGTATGTACATGACAGTCTTGCTTGATATGATAGTACGCTATTTGGTTTGACTTTGTCTTAACGTATAATATATTTTACTTGGTATTTATATATATATGTTGATAAAGCCCATAGGGTGTTTGTCTGACTACCGGCGTTATGATGGCAGTCATACTAGTGGGAGCTGGATAGTCAATAGGCACACCCTTAGATGTCCCTGGTCGCAGGAGTATCGAGATTGGGCATCGATACTCCGGAGTAGACTAGTGTATACATATCTAGACCCTGACGAGGGGCAATGGATTGGTCCCGCAACCATTGGTGGTGTTCACCTAAGATTGTATACAGATGCTCACTGGGTGTGAGTACACCGGACAGGACTCGCCGAGAACTGACTGGATGGTATTATACCTAACGTCAGATAGCAGTTCTCAGGTGACATGTGTGCAGATAGTCCGTTGACTTAAGGTCATCATTTGTCTCGTGTGAGTTCCCACTGTGCTTTGATTGTTACCCTACCACGGCTCAAAGGAGTCGTGCAAACAGGTTTCAGTTGGGCACAGTCCCGAGCCACATGGAGGCAGTGGGCGACTGTTAGGGATTCGTCTCTCCCGGTATAGGGAGTTGATATCGCACTATGGTCGTTTGGTCATTACCATAAGTCCCTGGCCAGGGCTGATTGAGAATTACTGATAGGTTGATCAGTAGATTCTCGGATGGTGATAAAGCCATACCGACACGACTTGTACGGTTATTAAGGATCTGACGTCCACCACCTCCCTAGACCATACATGCGATACTCTTAGACGAACAGACCGGACTGCGCGGATATTGTCACAGACAGGCTCAGTAGGATTTCAGATGGGTTACCTCATCAGCTTTCTTATCGACAACTACCTGGGGACCGTTACGTACAGCTAGTGCCGCTTGCGGTCTGTGGTTAAACCCACTGCCAGCGTAGTAGTCGAGTCTTTAGAGTCCCACACAGAGATTTCCCAAACCCAGGCGAAAAGATATAGAGGTCGTATGGTTTTACGACAAAGGTTCGGACGCATACGTGTTTGATCGCACGTACGACATTCGGACAGTTTTTACTAGCCGGCTTTGGTTTAAGCCAGATTCTAGTATCAGGTTATTGGATTTATACAGTCTAAAGTTTTTCCGTGTTTTCACGGATGAGAGGGGCGTTCTCGTAATTTTCCGAGAAGCTTCTAGAAGGATGTGACATAAAGAGAGAGGTGGCATTTTCATTTAATGATTAAGTGACTCATTGTGAGTGATTCATCATATCATTAATGCATCATTAATTGCTTAATGACTCACATGATGAATCACCTACTTGATTTAATGAAACATGATGAATATTCTCTTATTATTCATTTTCTTTTAATTCATTATGTTTCATATATATCAAGTGAGAAGCTTTTTTCAATATAATAATATCATTATCATCTTCTCACTCTCTCTCTTCAAGTTCTCTCTCCTTCACCAAACCTAATCCTACCCCTCATGAGTTGAGAACAAGGATTAGGAAAGACTAATTACTCCATAACCTATCTCTACATCACCTTAGCTACTCTATTTAGCAACTAGAGAAGCTAAGTAACCTCAAGTTTAGAGGTTATAACTTGGATTAGGGTTCTCGGGTGGATCGTCTATCACGGGAGAAAGCCGAAGAGGACGTGGAGATCCAAAGAGGCCGTAGACAACATCAAGACGAAGGACTAGAACCGTTTGGTATAATCTCTTCGCATAGTAGTTTAAAACTCTATAGCTTTTTGTTAAAACTTGTATAGCAAACGATTCATACGGTTAATCGATGTTTGATCATAGAACTTGATTGTTATTCATATTTCCGCCTCCCCACAAGTATTGGGGTGTTGAACATCGACATACAGTGGTATCAGAGCCTAGCTAAACAAGATTTAACTTAATTGCAAATTTGTACGAATTTTAAACGGAAAAACGAAGCCGGAAAACCCTAAAAATATCAAGTTTCTGTCGAAATTTAAATGAAGTCCAAAAATTTTTCAGGCAAGTTCAGAAAGCTTGACAAGACACCAAAAGAACAGCCAAGAAATTTGGGCTCCTGAATCGGCAACACGGCCGCGGAACCGCGGCGGATCGCACCGATCCGCCGCGCTTCCGCCGCCGAGTTGCCGAGTCAGGAACTCAAATTTCCTGTGCTGCTTCTCTGTGTAATTTGGGATTTTCTGGGATATTTAATATTTGCTCAGGTTTCAGTTTTACAGAGCAGTTTTTGGAGCAATATTAAAGATGTTTAATCGATCGAAATTGTACAGTATTTGCATATTGGATTATATCTGTGATTGTATAATGTGTTCGTAAACCTCCCCTAACTGCTAATATGACGGTTGGCAGGGGGTTGCACATTTCTGTAATGGATTTTAACTGTTTGTGTATATAAACTGTATTGGACTGTTGTGGTGATTAGCCGGGTTTTGTGATGGGTTATTGTATTAATTCGTTTGATGTAATTGTAACAAGTTGTAATATTATTTTGCGGGGCACATCCAGGTTGCGGTTGTAGCCACCGTTGTATTATTTCTTTTTACTGTTTTTGCTCCTAGGACAGATCCAAGGTGGGGTACACAAACTGCCGGGCGGGTAGTTTGCCGTACCCGTAGGGATCTTGGGTGGGGTAACGGCTATTCATCACAACTGTGTAATCTGTCTTTTCTTGCAGGCTCAAAAGAAATACAGATTGCTTTCAAATCCAATATTGTTTATCTGTGTTCTGGAATGTATATCATTGCGTCAGACGAATGTAAAATATCTATATATATGATAGCTATTTAGACGTCACTTATGTTTGACACCTGCGCTAGCCCAGCCCCCGCTCTGTCGTTAGTTAAGTAACCTAACGGGTGATGACGGGACCCAGTGGCGAATGCAGATGGCATAAGAGGACGTCATATTTTCGTTGTTTTCTGTAATGATAGGTTAAAGATGGGACGCATTATTATTAATGCAAAGAAAATAAAACCTAAACAGAATCGTTGGAACAATTTCTAAAAACCACTCGGTTTTCTTGAAAAAGCAAATTTTAAATGCGGAGCTTAAACCACTCCTTTTAATAAAAGTTATCTTAGTTCCTTCGATCAAATCAAGTTCATTACGTTAACGGTTTTTTGCCAATAACCAGCCGTAACCCTCCGTCGTTTCAGATAGACAGCACATCGTATTCATGCTATGCTTGTTGGCCTACATCAAGGCATAGTGTATGGTAGCAGTGTGTGTGCCTATTTGTTGCATATATAGATGCATTAGTTTAATACAGACGTACACCTTGTTGGCCTACGTCAAGGGCTTGTACGATGTATTTAAATTGATCAGGACAACAACGGGTAGAACTTGACTTGCGTCTTATGACTTGTTAGCCTACGTCAAGGTCTATAAGAGCTTGGGGTAAAAATCACATCGGGAGTTTCAAACATAAAGGAAACTTGCAGATTTAGCTTACCTTCTGGAGTGTGGTGACTAGAGTGGCTTCCATCTAGGGCATCATGCAATGATAGTTGGATCCCGATCCCACTGATGAGTAGGATTACTCTCGGGAATTTCTCTCACTTAAACAATCAATGCTATAAACCAAGTAGGTGCCTAGAAAGGTGTTAGAGGGGCTACGCCTCCAGGGAAAAGAGGTTCTTTAATTAAGGAACTTCGCGAAAGCGTTGGAAAACCTCCCTCGAAGTACCAACACCAGCCTGGCTGAAAGGTTAAGCAAGTATTGTGACGTGTGATTAAATCCTGACTAGTTCTTCTTTTAGGTTTTGAAGAAGGATTTGAGGAAACAGTGGGAGCCATCCTGTTTAGATAAATTAATAAACCAATCTAAACTTGCAAGAGCATATGCTGAGTGTTTTCTTTTCTCTCTCTCTGGCAGCTACCATGACTGGACTAAAACTATTACTTGAAAAGAATATACTAACCGGGCAGAACTATAAAGACTGGCTAAGAAACGTCAATATTGCGCTGACTTATGACAAAGTTGCATATGTTACCACCGCTGTTCCTCCCCTTATCCCAGGACCAGATTCCTCAGTTGCGGACAAGGAAGTTCGTAAAACCTGGGATCTAGACTGTGAGCGAGCTAAGTGTATCGTGCTGGCGTCCATGAATAATGAACTCCAGAAACAGCACGAGAGTATGGATATTGCATCCATATTCCTCCATTGCAAGGAATTGTATGGTGAACACTCCCGTATCGCGAGGTACGAAACCTCAAGGAAACTCTTCCAGATGAGGTTAGCTCCAGGATCGCCTGTTGGAGAGCACGTCCTCAAAATGATCACCCTCATTGAGGAACTCGCAAACCTGGGATGCGTGCTAGAAAATGATTTGTATATCGACCTGATTTTGCAGTCCCTTCCCCACACCTTCTCTCAGTTCGTGCTGAACTTCAACATGCACGAAATGGAAGCGGATCTTCCAAAGCTCCTCAATATGTTGAGGGTAGCAGAGACCTCCTTGAAAAAGGAGAAGACCCCCGTTCTGTATGTTGGCCAATCATCTTCTTCTAAAACTAAAGCTAAAACTAAAGGGAAGAAGAAGATGAAAGCCACCAAACCGAAGGGTGGGGTCAAGAAGGTGCAGGGAACGAACAAGGCAGGAAGGGTGAAGGCAGAAAAGAACGAGTGCTTCTATTGTCACAAGCAGGGGCACTGGAAGAAGGATTGTCAGGCCTTCAAAGCCAAGGACATGAAGCAAGCAGTTGCTTCTACTTCAGGTGTGTTCGTAATCGAAAATTGTCTTTCAGTAAACTCTACTTCATGGGTACTTGATACCGGTTCTGGTTCTCACATCTGTAATTCTTTGCAGGATCTGAGAAATAGTAGAGTACTGGGGGCAGGTGATATGACTCTCCGGATGGGCAATGGAATGCATGTAGATGCAGTTGCAATAGGGGAATATCACCTAGGGTTGAATAGTGGAAACATTTTGGTATTGTATAACTGTTTTTGTATTCCCAATATGTTGTGTAATATTATATCAGTATCTTTATTGTCTAATAAAGGATATAATTTTGTGCTTGAAAGAAATGTCATGAACATTCTCCTAAATCAAGAACTGATTGGGTTTGGCACACTGGAAAACGGCATATACATACTTAATCAACCACAAATTTTCAATATTCAAAACACGCGTAAAAGAAAGGCTCCAGATTCGAATCAAGCCTTCCTATGGCATTGTAGACTTGGTCATATAAATGAAACAAGGTTGACTAAGTTACATAAAGATGGATATCTAGATCCGTTTGAATATTCATCATATGCAACTTGTCAATCATGTATCAAAGGAAAAATGACCAAATCTCCGGTCACCGGACACGGAGAAAGAGCCACCGAACTCTTGGGACTAGTACACAGTGATGTATGTGGTCCGATGTCTATACATGCACGAAGTGGTCACTCCTACTTCATCACTTTTACTGATGACTTCTCTAGGTATGGACATGTGTTCTTAATAAAACATAAATCCGAGGCTTTTGAGAAGTTTAAGGAGTATAAAAATGAAGTAGAGAAACAAACTGGTAAAAGCATCAAGACACTTCGATCTGATCGAGGTGGAGAATACTTAAGTACCAGTTTCCTTGAATACTTGAAAGCAAATGGAATACTCTCTCAGCTTACTCCACCTTATACACCTCAGCATAATGGTGTATCAGAAAGAAGGAATCGCACGCTATTAGATATGGTGCGATCAATGATGAGTAGTGCTGAGTTGCCACTTTCCTTCTGGGGATTTGCTCTAGAATCAGCCGCATATCTATTAAATAGAGTTCCAACTAAGTCTGTACCTACCACTCCATATGAAATGTGGTGTGGGAAGAGACCATATCTCAAGTATATCAAGATATGGGGGTGTCCGGTATATGTTAAAAAGCATAATCCGGACAAGCTCGAGGCACGATCGGTTTTGTGCAAGTTTGTAGGATACCCCAAGCATTCAAGGGGGTACATGGTCTACCACACTGAAGAACAAAAGGTGTTTGTCGCTCGTCACATTGTCTTCTTAGAAAGAGAATTTCTTGCAAAAGAAATTAGTGGGAGCGCGGTAGAACTGGAAGAAATTCCAGAACCTCAAACTGCAACCGAGGACTTAGAAGAATCTCAGATTTCAATAGAACATGACGAACCAACGCCACTCCGCAGATCTAGTAGGCTTTCTCATCCTCCTGAAAGATACTATGGTTTTCTTCTTGATGGGGATCGAGAGGATTGCATCATCGATGATGATGAGCCTACTAGTTTTCAGCAGGCTATCACAAGTAGCGACTCAGTAAAGTGGCTGGATGCAATGAGATCCGAAATGGAATCCATGTATACCAATAAAGTTTGGACTTTAGAAGTTGCTCCTCCTGGGGTAAAACCAGTTGGGTGCAAATGGATCTTCAAAAAGAAGATTGGTACATTTGGACAAGTGGAAATGTACAAAGCTAGACTAGTAGCAAAAGGTTTTCGTCAAAGACCAGGATTGGACTATGATGAAACTTTTTCGCCAGTAGCTATGATTAAATCCATTCGGATCATGCTTGCCATTGCTGCCTTCCATGACTATGAAATCTGGCAAATGGATGTAAAAACAGCTTTTCTAAATGGACATCTAGAAAAGAGTGTTTACATGGATCAACCAGAAGGTTTCTTAGACAGTAGGAGCAGCGGAAGAGTGTGCAAATTGCTTAAATCCATTTATGGGTTAAAGCAAGCATCGCGGGGTTGGAACATCTGCTTTGATGAAACAGTCAAGGAATTTGACTTTATCAAAAATGTAGATGAACCATGTGTTTATAGGAAGATTGTAGAAGGAGCAGTAGTCTTCCTCGTTTTATACGTCGACGACATACTACTGATAGGGAATGATATCCCTATACTACAATCAGTAAAGCTCTTCCTGTCACAGAAATTCTCTATGAAAGACTTGGGAGATGCATCATACATTCTGGGCATTAAGATCCATCGAGATAGATCTAATAGAATATTGGGACTTTCACAGTCCAGGTATATAGACACTATACTAAAGAGATTTAGTATGGAAGATTCCAAGCGCGGCAATATGCCCGCTTGTCACGGAATCACCCTCTCCAAAGAGATGTCTCCAAATACTGATGAAGATAGGGCTCGTATGGGCATTATACCCTACGCTTCGGCGGTAGGATCAATAATGTATGCGATGTTATGTACCAGACCAGATGTAGCTTACGCACTTA
The DNA here is from genome assembly GCA_030015575.1 of Agapanthus africanus. Lineage (NCBI taxonomy): Eukaryota > Viridiplantae > Streptophyta > Magnoliopsida > Asparagales > Amaryllidaceae > Agapanthus > Agapanthus africanus. The sequence goes on along the minus strand of CM057337.1, from coordinate 452,919,053 downwards.
GTGTGGTAAGCAGGTATCAATCAGACCCAGGTGAGAAACATTGGATAGCGGTGAAGAACATTCTCAAGTACCTGAGAAGGACTAAGGAGATGTTCTTGATTTACGGCAATAAGGACCTCCAGGTAGAGGCTTTTACCGACTCCGGCTTCCAAAGTGACAAGGATGATTCTAAATCTATTTCGGGTTTTGTGTTTACCCTCAATGGAGGGGCGGTAAGTTGGAAGAGTTCCAAACAAGATACCGTCGCAGACTCAACTATGGAGGCTGAGTATATAGCTGCTAGTGAAGCCGCAAAAGAGGCTGTCTGGATAAGGAAGTTCATTTCTGAACTTCAGGTGGTTCCGTCCATTGCCAATCCAATACCTTTGTATTGCGATAACAATGGCGCTGTAGCTTTAGCGAAGGAACCAAGGTCCCATCAGAAATCCAGGCATATCTTAAGGCGGTTTCACCTGATCAGGGAGATCGTGGATCGTCGGGAGATCGAGATACGGAGAGTAGACACAAAAGACAACACGGCAGATCCATTCACCAAGGCCATTCCTCAAGTACAGTTCGAGAGGCTTTTTGAGATGTTGGGCATGCGGTACGCAAGCAACTGGATCTGGTAGAGACAGTGGGTACTCATTGCGCCAATTATAGGCCTTAGTGCAAGTGGGAGATTGTTGGATATATATGCCCTAGAGGCCTACATTGTATAGGATGCTTGGGATATGTATGTACATGACAGTCTTGCTTGATATGATAGTACGCTATTTGGTTTGACTTTGTCTTAACGTATAATATATTTTACTTGGTATTTATATATATATGTTGATAAAGCCCATAGGGTGTTTGTCTGACTACCGGCGTTATGATGGCAGTCATACTAGTAGGAGCTGGATAGTCAATAGGCACACCCTTAGATGTCCCTGGTCGCAGGAGTATCGAGATTGGGCATCGATACTCCGGAGTAGACTAGTGTATACATATCTAGACCCTGACGAGGGGCAATGGATTGGTCCCGCAACCTTTGGTGGTGTTCACCTAAGATTGTATACAGATGCTCACTGGGTGTGAGTACATCGGACAGGACTCGCCGAGAACTGACTGGATGGTATTATACCTAACGTCAGATAGCAGTTCTCAGGTGACATGTGTGCAGATAGTCCGTTGACTTAAGGTCATCATTTGTCTCGTGTGAGTTCCCACTGTGCTTTGATTGTTACCCTACCATGGCTCAAAGGAGTCGTGCAAACAGGTTTCAGTTGGGCACAGTCCCGAGCCACATGGAGGCAGTGGGCGACTGTTAGGGATTCGTCTCTCCCGGTATAGGGAGTTGATATCGCACTGTGGTCGTTTGGTCATTACCATAAGTCCCTGGCCAGGGCTGATTGAGAATTACTGATAGGTTGATCAGTAGATTCTCGGATGGTGATAAAGCCATACCGACACGACTTGTACGGTTATTAGGGATCTGACGTCCACCACCTCCCTAGACCATACATGCGATACTCTTAGACGAACAGACCGGACTGCGCGGATATTGTCACAGACAGGCTCAGTAGGATTTCAGATGGGTTACCTCATCAGCTTTCTTATCGACAACTACCTGGGGACCGTTACGTACAGCTAGTGCCGCTTGCGGTCTGTGGTTAAACCCACTGCCAGCGTAGTAGTCGAGTCTTTAGAGTCCCACACAGAGATTTCCCAAACCCAGGCGAAAAGATATAGATGTCGTATGGTTTTACGACAAAGGTTCGGACGCATACGTGTTTGATCGCACGTACGACATTCGGACAGTTTTTACTAGCCGGCTTTGGTTTAAGCCAGATTCTAGTATCAGGTTATTGGATTTATACAGTCTAAAGTTTTTCCGTGTTTTCACGGATGAGAGGGGCGTTCTCGTAATTTTCCGAGAAGCTTCTAGAAGGATGTGACATAAAGAGAGAGGTGGCATTTTCATTTAATGATTAAGTGACTCATTGTGAGTGATTCATCATATCATTAATGCATCATTAATTGCTTAATGACTCACATGATGAATCACCCACTTGATTTAATGAAACATGATGAATATTCTCTTATTATTCATTTTCTTTTAATTCATTATGTTTCATATATATCAAGTGAGAAGCTTTTTTCAATATAATAATATCATTATCATCTTCTCACTCTCTCTCTTCAAGTTCTCTCTCCTTCACCAAACCTAATCCTACCCCTCATGAGTTGAGAACAAGGATTAGGAAAGACTAATTACTCCATAACCTATCTCTACATCACCTTAGCTACTCTATTTAGCAACTAGAGAAGCTAAGTAACCTCAAGTTTAGAGGTTATAGCTTGGATTAGGGTTCTCGGGTGGATCGTCTATCACGGGAGAAAGCCGAAGAGGACGTGGAGATCCAAAGAGGCCGTAGACAACATCAAGACGAAGGACTAGAACCGTTTGGTATAATCTCTTCGCATAGTAGTTTAAAACTTGTATAGCAAACGATTCATACGGTTAATCGATGTTTGATCATAATAGCATACTATCATGTCGAGCAAGAAAGTCCTATATATATATATATATCCTAGCATCCACTATATGAACAATAATGGCATCTAGGGCTTACAGAGGACACGCTCTCTTCTAAATCACCATTTAGAAAAGCGGTTTTGAAGTGCAGTCTGCCAGATATCGTAGTCATGGTATGCAGCAATGACAAGTAGGATCCTGATGGACATAAGCATAGTTTTGAAAGTCTCAACTTTTCCATCTACACCAAATTATCTTTCTCAAAGATCCTCTTGCTCCCGATGGGTTTTACCCCTTCAGGAGCAACATCCAAAGTCAATACTTTGTTGGTGTACATGGATTCCATCTCAGATCGCATACATCCAGCTATTTCACATAGTCTCCACTTGTGATGGCCTGGTCGAAACTAGTTAGGTCATCATCTCCATGATGCAATCCTCGCTCCCACTGTTTATGAGAAAATCGTAGTATCTCTCTGGTGGATGAGGAACCCAACTAGATCTGGAGAGTGGCTTCGGTTCGTCAGGGACTATTGAATCCTCCGGTTCCACCAAATCATCAGTTGTAGTTGGCTTTGCTAGAACTTCTTCCAGTTCTCCCTCATCGCCACTAATTTCTTCCACAAGAAATTCCATTTCTAAAAAGGCGGCATGTCGAGAAACGAAACGTCTTTTGTTCCTTGGTGTGGTAGAAGATATACCCTCGCGAATGGTTAGGATATCCTACAAACTTGCACAGAACTGATCTTGCCTCGAACTTGTCCGGATTTTGCTTTTCAACATAGGCCAGACAACCCCATATCTTAACTTATTTAAGAGATAGTCTCTTGCCATTCCTTATCTCATATAGAGTGGTAGGCAATGGAGTTGATCGGATTTCTATTCAATAAGTATGCATCTTCTCAAGTGCATGTCCCTAAAAGAAAATATGGAACTCAGCAGTACTCATCATAGAGTGCACCATATCTCATAGGGTGCGATTCCTCCACCCCGATATACCGTTGTGCTGTGGTGTATTCGGAGGAGTAAACTGAGAGAGAATCTTATTCTCTTTTAAATAATCTAGGAATTCCATGCTCAAGTATTCAACTCACCGATCATATCGAAGGATTTGAATATCTTTACCCTTCTGTTTCTCATCTTCGTACATATATTGTAGGGTTTCCTTAGCACCTTACTGTAGGGTTCCTAGGCACACACTAGAGGTCTCACATGGCATCAACCATGCCAATTTCAAATTTTACAAGTGCCGAGAAACCCTAATACGGATCGTTAACTAGAATTTTAGGCGAAACATGCAACTAGTTAACAACTTAACTAAGTGAACGGAAATACAACCTTTGTAGATCCGGTCCTCCACCTCCATAGCTCCATGATGAAGTCTCCTTGCTGTCCAAATCGAATCCCGGGCTCTAGCGTCGGCTTCATCGGAGAAATGGGCGGGCTTGGTCGTCGGCTTCGATGCCGAAGATGATCCACGTCGAGGCAACACTAGATCAAGCTCCAACTTCACCAAGCCATGAAACTTGTGAAGAAAACACCCTATACTACTTGGCAAGTGGTAGAGGATGAAGAAATCGGAAGTGGGTTCACTTTAGAATTGGATTTCTCACTCTTTTTCTCAAGTTGCCATTAATGGTGACAAGCTTTCTTCTTGAAGAGGAAGAAGAAGAAGATCATAGAATATATGATAAGTATTCTCGAAAATAGAAAATAAAAGGAATACTTATCATACTCTAACCATGGTCAAGTGTAGAGAGTAAACTAGGGTTAGGTGAATGGTTAGGGTTAAGCATGAAGACAAAAATGGTGACTTAGTCAAAGCTTCATGAAGCTTCAACATCAAACAAAGAAAGCCACCATTTTCTCTTTTATGCCAAAGAAATAAATAAATAAATAAATGAATAAATAAAAACAAAACCCTAACCATTACATAACCATGGTTTAATCTAAACATACACCCAAACATGCATGTATCATCAAACATGGTACAAGCATGTGCACAAAAATATATCACATATACAATGTGCACATCAAGTGAGAAAATCCATTTAAAGTAAACAAATATTAGTTAATGCAAAGTAATATATCAAATATATAATTATACATTAAATAATTAAATCAACACTTGATTTAACGATCCGGTCATATCGCATATAACCGACTAATATCCAATGTATCGGCTTATCGAATCAATCCTTGATTCGATAACAAGGTTATATCGCATACAACCAATTGATACATTCATCGCGAGAATAGAATACGATATCACATACACGCATTATTCTCGGTCCCGCACATATCTCATATGCGCTCCTATTTCGTTTTGCTTGAGCCAGGAAACCTCTGTGTAGGACTCTAAAGACTCGTCAATACGCCGGCAGCAGGTGATGATCATATCAAACACCCACAAGCCGCAAGCGATCTGCTAAACGTAACGGCCACCCGGGTATTGAGCGATCAGAAGATCAACGAGCAAGTCCGCTCATACTCCTGTGAATCCAACCAGTAACATTTACCGTACAGTCCGGTCTCGTCATCTGATATGTCGCATATCTCGCCTAGGGGTAGTAAACGTCAGACCCCAATAGCTCGATAAGTCGTGTCGATATGAGGTCTATAACAGTTCGAGAAACTACTGGTAACACTTACCAGTAAATCTCGGCAACCCTGGCTAGGGATTTCCGGTTATAGCCAATCGAACACAGCGCAACATCAACCCCCTATACCGGGAGAGACGAATCCCCTCCTATCGTTCATTGCCTCCATGTGACTCGGGACTGTACCCAAAAAAAACCACCGTTTTGCACGCCCTCTTGGACGTGGTAAGGTGGAAATCAAAGCACAGTGGGAACCACACAAGACTCTATGACGATCTCGGGTCAACAGACTACTCTGTACCAGTGTCACCAGAGAACTACCATCTGACGTAAGGTATAATACCATCTGGGAGTTCTCGGCGAGTCCGTCCAGTGTACCCAGTCTCCACTGAGCACCCGTATATCATCTCTGATGTGAAACACCAATGGATATGGGATCATCCATCGCCCAGCTGTATGGGTCGAAAAGATATACGCTAGTCTACTCTGGTATATCGATGCCCCGTCTCGATATACCCATGACTAGGGACTTTGAAGGATGTACTTATGGACTACCATGTCCCCACTAGTATGATCCGCATCATAGTCCAGGTAGTTAAGTACACATCCTAAGGGCTTTACCAACATGTATCAGAGAGACAATCAGCGTACACGTTAAGGTAAAGAGCAACCAGATAGCATACTATCATGTCGAGCAAGAAAGTCCTCCCTATATATGTCCAAGCACCCACTACAATATACATCCTATGTATAGTAATGGCCTCTAGGGCATACATATAACTAACAATCTCCCACTTGCACTAGGGCTATCTGATAGCAGTGGTTGAAGCATCTCATACTCAACCATCCCATAAAAGTCTCTCTCTGGGAAAAAGCCTTTGTGAGTAGATCCGCCGTGTTGTCCTCTGCGTCTACTCTCCTAACCTCGATCACCCTGGAGATCAACTATCCCCATGATCAGGTGATGCTGCCTCAGAATACGTCTGGATCACTGATGGGACAGACATTCCTTGGCATAAGCCACAACTCCATTGTCACACAATGGAAGGAACTAAGTTCATCTCATGAACTGATATACATCCAGACTGTCTCTTTGGTAGCATCTTAAGTGGCGATGTATCCAGCCTTTATCGTCTAGTATGCCACGGTATCTAGCTTGGAACTCTTCCAACATACCGTCCCTTTACTGAGGGTAAAGACAATGCCTGTGGCTGACTTTCAGTCGTCCTTATCACCCTGGAACCCTTCCAGTGATTCTCCCAAGGATCGGTTGATACCATCTCACTACAACTAGTGAGAATCCTAACATCCAATTAGATCTATCTCATAGATCCAAAACCCAGGATTTAGAAGGTATCACATTGATCCTATATGGAGAATCATTGTGATAATCGGAGATTGATCGAGCATAGCATAGGAAACTCCTTCCCTATCAAGAGTATGTCATCCACGTACTCTACGAGGATCATCACCATACTCCCTACTACCTTTTTGTATATACAAGGTTCATCTACCATTTTGATGATGTCAAACTGTTTGACTACCACATCAAAACAGATGTTCCAACTCCGCGATACCTGCTTTATCCTATAAAGCATCTTGTACACGTTTCCGCTGCTCCCACTGTCTACGAAGCCATCTGGCTGTGTACTTATAGACTCTCTCTTCTAAAACATTATTTAGAAAAGCAGTCATGACACCCAACCGCCAGATATCGTAGTCATGGTATGTAGCCGTGGCAAGTAGGATCTGGATGGACTTAAGCATAGCCACTTGAAAATGTTTCATCATTATCCACGCCTGGTCGATGACGAAAAGCTTTAACAAGTCTAGCTTTGAAAGTCTCAACTTTTCCATCTACACCAAGTAATCTTCTCAAGATATACTTGCTCCTGATGGGGATTTAACCCTTCAGATATAGCAACCAAAGTCCATACTTTGTTGGTGTATATGGATTCCATCTCAGATCGCAAAGCATCCAGCCATTCTTACAGAGTCCCACTCCTGATGGCCAGCTCGAAACTAGTTGGGTCATCATCTCTTGATGCAATCCTCGCTCCCACTGTCATAGAGTAACCGAAGTATCTCTCAGGCGGGTGAGGAACCTTACTAGATCGGCGGAGAGGCTGAGGTTCGTTGGTAACTATTGAATCCTTTGGTTCTTTCAAATCATCAGCTGCAGTTTGTATAGCTGGAACCTTTCCAGTTCCACATAACAGATCTTGCCTCGAGCTTGTCCGGATTTTGCTTTTAGACATTGACCGGACAACCCCAAATCTTAACTAACTTAAGATATGGGCTCTTCCCTTTCCATATCACATATGAAGTGGTAGGCAACTGATTTGATTTGAACCCTATTCAATAAGCATGCAGCTTCTTAAGTGCACAACTCCCAAAAGGAAATAAGAAACTCAGTAGTACTCATCATAGAGCACACCATATTGAATAGGGTGCAATTGCTTCGTCCCGATATACCATCGTGCTATGGTGTATACGGATGAGTAATGCTGAGAGAGAATCTCATTCTCCTTTAGAATAGTCCAGGAATTCCATGCACAAGTATTCTCCTCCCTGATCTCATCATAGGACATAATACATATACCTGTATTTTGGTTCTCTACTTCTAACTTATATTCTGTGAATATCTCAAAAGGTTCGGACTTGTGTTTCAACAGGAACATAGGTCTGAATCTCGAAAGATCATCAGAGAATGTAATGAAGTATAAAGAACCGGTCTTGGCAAGTGTAGACAGGGGACCTACATACATCAACATGTATCATCCCAAAAGTTCACTAACTCTTTCTCTGTTTCCAGTAAATGAAGCTATGGTCATCTTATCTCTGTGACATGACTGGCAAGTTTCACAAGATGTAAATTCAAACTGATTTAAATATGCATCTAAAATGTAACTTCAGCCAGTCGGATCACATTGATATGACCTAGTCTACAATGACTCAAGAAGGATTCGTTCATTTCTGAACTCTTCCTCTTGTGTGTGTTCTGTATACTAGGAACTGTAGTTTGATTTAGAACGTCAATGCCTTTAGATAACGTGCCTGAACCGATCAACTTTTGATATAGGAAATGTTCAAAACATAATCCAACAGTACAAAATTATATCCTTTCTTTACTAATAAAGAGACTGATATGATTTTGTATATCAGGTTCGGTATCTAATAACATTCGTTCAGAATCAATGTATTTTGGATACAGGGTGACAGTGACCAACAGACTTGGCTGCAACACTTGCCCCGTTTTCTGTCTCATGAAACTTATCACCCGTTCTCAGTTCTCTACCTATCTGTAGCCCTATGTAACAGATTACATATCTGGGATCCTGATCCGGTATCAAATACCCAGGACGTAGAGGACATTTGAGAAACAGTTCTTTGTAATGAACACACCCGAAGGAGATGCATCATATGCACTTTCTTCGTTTGGGCGGCACGGGAAATCTGGTATTCCCCAATTTCCTGCTCTGTCTTATAACAATTATAAATTGGAGCGGGACCAACGTTCCCCAGCTCAGTATAACAAGCGGGTTCGGTCAATACATCCGTTTTATTATCTTGATTAAGGCGTGATATGGTCGCTACCTGGAGAGAGAGAGAATAAAACACTCAGCGTGCGCTCTTGCAAGAATAGATTGGTTATTATTGTATCTAATCAGGATGGCTCCCACTGTTTTTATCAAATCTTCTTTCAAACCCTAAAAGGAAAGACTAGCCGGGATTAATTACACACTACAAGTTCGCCAATCTTTCAGCCAGGCCAGTGTCGGTACTTTGAGGGAGGTCCCCCGTGCTTTCGCACGAACCTAATTAATGTAAACCTCGTTTTCCCAGAGGCGTAACCTCGTTAACACCTTTTTAAACACCTACTTGATCGGCTAATTGTAATGTGTAAAACTCTCCCAGGAGTAACTCTTACTCACAGCGGGTATCGGGATCCAACTATCTCATAGAAGGTATGCAATCTCATTGCAAATTTCAACACTTGAAATTCCTGATAATATTTTGCCCCTAGCGTGCTATGACCTTGACGCATGCCAAACAACCCATAGTCCGCTAGTCAAGTTCTACCCGTACATTTCTTGATTGAATTAAACCCACCCGCACCACCCTTGACGCATGCCAAACAACGCCGTATGAATACCCTAATCCAATCGCATCGTATGCTAGCAGATAAGCACTAGTTAGCTACCGTACACTACGCCTTGACGCATGCCAAACAACCGCAGCACGAATACTAACTAGTACTTATCTGAAATGACGGAGGGCTACGACAGGTTTTTCTGAAAACCTATTGCGTAATGAACTTGATATCGTTGTAGGATCGAATGAATTTTGAAATGGAGTGTTTTTGAGGCTTTTCTAGTTTTACTAAAGGAGTCACTCCCGGTGAAGGGATCGTCGGTCCTTTCTTCGTCGAATGAGGTGCTAGATATATCATATATATCACTGTGCAAAGCAAAACACTTAAAAGCAATCAGAAGACAAACCGAGTGTGTAGCATCTGCCAGTTATTGCTAAGGGAGTCACTCCAGGTGAAGGGATCTCGGTGCTTTCCTCATCGAATAAGGTGCAGGATATATCATATATACCACTGTGCAAAGCAAGAACTGTAGCTACCTGTTTTATTTTTGAAATTTAATTCTACAACATCTTTAGGTTTCTTTTATTTCATTAATCACATTAATTAAGTTCCATCATTTAAGTACCTAAACATCACAGATAAATACGACGTACGCTTATGCCATCCGCATTTGCCTCGATGTCCCCTCGTGCACCGTTAGGTTAGGTAACTAACGGCAGAGCGGGGCAGGGCTAGTGCGGGTGTAAAACATAAGTAACATCTATATAATATATCATATATACTATATACAGTATCCGTCACAGAACATATCACATGATCACATCACAGATATCGCAGCAGAAGAATCATATGAAATATTGGATATACTAGGACGTCCGTGTTTTCAATACGAGCCAGTATAAAACACGGATTCCACAGTCGTGATGAATAGCCAAACCCACACCCCTAGACCCCTACGAGAGCGGCAAGCAACCCTACAAATTCTAGAGTTAGGAGACCCGGACTCGACTCCTCGAGTTGGTCTCCCACTAGACTCCAGAACCCGGTTACTTTTGCTCCCCTCCTTGGGTCTATCCTAGTACGGAAAAGTAAATAATATACAAAGGGTGACATCTTCCGCAACCTGGAAGTGCCCCAATAAAAGAATATTACATACAAGTTTTTACATGAATGAAAATGAAAAACACTCATCTCACATAAAAAACCCCCGGCTATTCGAACACGACGATCCAATATAACATATCCAGCAACACATAACATCACATGTCATCAACGTAAGTAAACATGCGTATCCCAATTGTCGTTGACATATAGCAACGAAACTGGCGATATCACATATTACACTTACGGTCACAGAAAAGAAAGTGTAAAACTACAACAGTTGGAATCCGCAACCTCTTTAGACATCGCATGCCTAATCAAATGAATTCCTTAGACATCGCATGCCTAATAATTATAAACCCCACATTTTAGGGTGGCTGCCTGACTGTAGGGTTCCTAGGCACACACTAGAGGTCTCACATGGCATCAACTATGCCAATTTCAAATTTTACAAGTGCCGAGAAACCCTAATACGGATCGTTAACTAGAATTTTTGGCGAAACATGCAACTACTTAACAACTTAACTAAGTGAACGGAAATACAACCTTTGTAGATCCGGTCCTCCACCTCCATAGCTCCATGATGAAGTCTCCTTGCTGTCCAAATCGAATCCCGGGCTCTAGCGTCGGCTTCATCGGAGAAATGGGCGGGCTTGATCGTCGGCTTCGATGCCGAAGATGATCTACGTCGAGGCAACACTAGATCAAGCTCCTACTTCACCAAGCCATGAAACATGTGAAGAAAACACCCTATACTACTTGGTAAGTGGTAGAGGATGAAGAAATAGGAAGTGGGTTCACTTTAGAATTGGATTTCTCACTCTTTTTCTCAAGTTGCCATTAATGGTGGCAAGCTTTCTTCTTGAAGAGGAAGAAGAAGAAGATCATAGAATATATGATAAGTATTCTCTAAAATAGAAAATAAAAGGAATACTTATCATACTCTAACCATGGTCAAGTGTAAAGAGTAAACTAGGGTTAGGTGAATGGTTAGGGTTAAGCATGAAGACAACAATGGTGACTTAGTCAAAGCTTCATGAAGCTTCAACATCAAACAAAGAAAGCCACCATTTTCTCTTTTATGCCAAATAAATAAATAAATAAATGAATAAATAAATAAATAAAAACAAAACCCTAACCATTACATAACCATGGTTTAATCTAAACATACACCCAAATATGCATGTATCATCAAACATGGTACAAGCAAGTGCACAAAAATATATCACATATACAATGTGCACATCAAGTGAGAAAATCCATTTAAAGTGAACAAATATTAGTTAATGCAAAGTAATATATCAAATATATAATTATACATTAAATCATTAAATCAACACTTGATTTAACGATCTGGTCATATCGCATATAACCGACTAATATCCAATGTATCGGCTTATCGAATCAATCCTTGATTCGATAACTAGGTTATATCGCATACAACCAATCGATACATTCATCATGAGAATAGAATACGGTATCACATACACGCATTATTCTCGGTCCCGCACATATCTCATATGCACTCCTATTTCGTTTTTCTTGAGCCAGGAAACCTCTGTGTAGGACTCTAAAGACTCGTCAATACGCCGGCAGCAGGTGATGATCATATCAAACACCCACAAGCCGCAAGCGGTCTGCTAAACATAACGGCCACCCGGGTATTGAGCGATCAGAAGATCAACGAGCAAGTCCGCTCATACTCCTGTGAATCCAACCAGTAACACTTACCGTACAGTCCGGTCTCGTCGTCTGATATGTCGCATATCTCGCCTAGGGGTGGTAAACGTCAGACCCCAATTGCTCGATAAGTCGTGTCGATATGAAGTCTATAACAGTTCGAGAAACTACTGGTAACACTTACCAGTAAATCTCGGCAACCCTGGCCAGGTATTTCCGGTTATAGCTAATCGAACACAGCGCAACATCAACCCCCTATACCGGGAGAGACGAATCCCCTTCTATCGCTCATTGCCTCCATGTGACTCGGGACTGTACCCAAAAAAAACCACCGTTTTGCACGCCCTCTTGGACGTGGTAAGGTGGAAATCAAAGCACAGTGGGAACCACACAAGACTCTATGACGATCTCGGGTCAACAGACTACTCTGTACCAGTGTCACCAAAGAACTGCCATCTGACGTAAGGTATAATACCATCTGGGAGTTCTTGGCGAGTCCGTCCAGTATACCCAGTCTCCACTGAGCACCCGTATATCATCTCTGATGTCAAACACCAATGGATATGGGATCATCCATCGCCCATCTGTATGGGTCGAGAAGATATACGCTAGTCTACTCTGGTATATCGATGCCCCGTCTCGATATACCCACGACTAGGGACTTTGAAGGATGTACTTATGGACTACCATGTCCCCACTAGTATGATCCGCATCATAGTCCAGGTAGTCAAGTACACATCCTAAGGGCTTTACCAACATGTATCAGAGAGACAATCAGCGTACACGTTAAGGTAAAGAGCAACCAGATAGCATACTATCATGTCGAGCAAGAAAGTCCTCCCTATATATGTCCAAGCACCCACTACAATATACATCCTATGTATAGTAATGGCCTCTAGGGCATACATATAACTAACACTTACCTAGGATTTGGAAGCACCACATATGCCATAACAAAAATTAAAGGTGGTGCTAAGCAAACTTACCATGAATCGAACTAGAAATTTAGGGTAACAATTAACTAACATCACATACTAGAAGAAATCTACACTAAGGGTTAAGTGATACAACCTTCGTAGACATCCCTCTTTGACTCCTTGGATCTCTTCGAGTTGGAACCGGCTTGCTCAAGCTCCCTCCAAGTCCATGACGATCCACCCAAAGCTCCTTTGCCCAAGCTCCTTGCTTCACTTGATGAATGAGGAAGTGAAGCTAACACTCTAAACTAATAGGCTAAACTAGTATAGAATGATTGTGTGGTTTGTTTTCTCACTCAAAAACCCTTTCTTTTTATCTCACACACTCACTAGAATAATCAAGAGAGCATGAGAGATAAGGAAGAAGAAGATGGCAACCTTGAGCTCAACAGAGATAAAAGGATAATGATAATGAGAAAAGAAAATGAATAATATCCAAGATATATGTCTCATGCTAAACTAGGGTTAATAAATATCTAGATATTTTGTGTTTGAGTTAAGGAACAAATGAAATGAAACCATGGTTGTAACTAAGGGTAAAGCTTTGAAAAGTCAACCGTAAATTAAATCATTTTCCTTTTTCTCAAAATCAAATAAATATGAAGATATTTATACACCATGTGAGTCTTGCATTGCTGTCTTCTATGTATCAACAACCATGATACAAATGTATGTATGTATGTATGTGTGCATGCACATCAATATGTACATATACATCCATGCATACATAAAAAAGAAAAGGTTTATTTAAATGAGATAAAGGTCAAATATTAAATTAACACTTGATTTAATAAACCGGTCTTATCTCATACGGCCCGACCAATAAAAAACGCCCGATTAAAATACGGTATCACATACTCGCATTTAATCAAGCTCCCGCGCATATCACATATGCACACCACATTGTTTTGCCTGAGCTAGGAAACTTCTGTGTGGGACTCTAAGACTCGTCAATACGCCGGGAGTGGGTGATGATCATATCAAATACCCACAAGCCGCAAGCGGTCAGCTAAACGTAACGGCCACCCGGGTATTGAACGATTAGAAGAAGAACAAGCAAACCTGTCAAAACTCCTGTCGAGCCAACTGGTAACACTTATCGTACAATCCGGTCTCTTCGTCAGATATGCTGCATATCGAGTCTAGAGATGGTAACGTCGACCCCAATAACTCAATAAGTCATGTCGGTGTATGGCTCATAACAGATCGAGAAACTACTGATAACACTTATCAGTAAATCTCAGCAGCCCTGACCAGGGACTACCTATTATAACCAATCGAGCATTGCGCAAGATCAACTCCTAATACCGGGAGAGACTAAACCCCTCTTATCGCTCATTGCCTTCATGTGCCTCGGGACTGTACCCAAAATCCACCCGTTTGCATAACTCAGTAGAGCCGTGGTAGGGTGGAGATCAAAGTACAGTGGGAGGACACACAAGACTCTATGACAATCTCGGGTCTACAGACTAACCTGTACCAGTGTCACCTGAGAACTGCTATCCGACGTGAGATATAATACCACATAGGAGTCTCGGCGAGTCCGTTCAGTGTACCCATTCTCACTGAACACCCGTATACAATCTTTGGTGTCCCCACACCAGACGGATATGGGATCATCCATCGCCCATCATATGGGAAAAGAATGGTATATGCTAGTCTACTCTGGAGTATTGATGCCCCGTCTCGATACACCCACGACTAGGAACATTTCAAGGATATGCTTATAAACTACAGGTGTCCCACCGGTATGATCTACATCATAATCCCAGTAGTCAAGCAAATATTCTATGGGCTTTATCAACATGTACCAAAAGAGTAAAAGCATGATCAAGTAAACATGTCATGATAAAGAGTAACCAGATAACATACTATCATGTCGAGCAAGACTGTCCTCTGAATATATATATATATATATATATATATATTTATATACATACCAGTACATACACTATCATATTATGGCCTCTATGGCATACGCATATCCAACAATCTCTTACTTGCACTAAGGACAATTATTGGCGCATCTCATACCCAATATCTCAAAAAGTCGCTCATGTTGCGGCTGAGAGAGGGCCTTGGTGAATGGATCCGCAGTGTTGTCCTTTGTATCTACTCTCTTAATCTCGATCTCGTGGCGGTCAACTATCTCCCGGATCAAATGATATCGCCTCAAGATGTGTCTAGACTTCTGATAGGACCTGGGCTCTTTGGCCAATGCCATAGCCCCATTATTGTCTCAATACAAAGATATTGGATCAATAATGGTTGGAACTACTCCTAGCTCCCAGATGAATTTCCTCATCCAGACGGCTTCTTTAGCAGCATCATTTGCAGCAATGTACTCAGCTTCCATCGTAGAGTCTAGAACAGTATCCTGTTTGGAACTCTTCTAACTCACCGTCCCTCCGTTGAGGGTAAATGCAAACCCTGAGATAGACTTGCTGTCATCCTTATTACTCTGGAAGCTCGAATCGGTAAAGGCCTCCATTTGGAGATCGCCGTTACCATACACCAAGAACAATTCTTTAGTCCTTCACAAGTACTTAAGAATGTTCTTCACAGCAGTCCAGTGATTCTCCCCTGGGTTCGACTGATACCCGATTACTACACCTAGTGCATAAGCTATATCAGGGCGTGTACACAACATCGCATACATTATTGATCCTACGGCTGAAGCATAGGGAATAATGCTCATGCGAGCTCTCTCTTCATCAGACTTTGGGCAATCGTCCTTGGAGAGAGTGACTCCGTGGCAAGCGGGTAAGGCAAGGCACCTCGCTTGGAGTCTTCTATACTAAACCTCTTTAAGATAGTGTTGATGTACTTCGTTTGGGACAATCCCAGTAACCGTTTGGATCTATACCTATAGAACCGAATGCCCAAAATGTATGTGGCATCTTCCAGGTCCTTCATGGAGAACCTTAGTGATAAGAATGTTTTGACCGACTGTAGCATAGGAATTTCATTTCCTATCAGAAGAATGTCATCCACATACAATACGAGGAATGCGACAGTTTTCCCTACAGTCTTCTTATAAACACAAGGTTCATCTGGATTTTTGATGAAATCAAACTCTTTGATAACATAATCAAAACAGATGTTCCAACTCCGTAATGCCTGCTTTAATCCATAAATGGATTTAAGCAACCTACACACTTTCCCGCTACTCCCACTGTCAATGAAGCCCTCTGGCTGATCCATATAAACGCATTCTTCTAAATCACCATTTAGAAACACTGTTTTAACGTCCATCTGCCAGATTTCATAGTCGTAGTGAGCAGCAATAGCAAGTATGATCCGAATGGATTTAAGCATGGCTACCGGAGAGAAAGTCTCGTCAAAGTCCAATCCTGGTCTTTGAAGAAAACCTTTCGCTACCAACCTTGCCTTCTAGGTCTCCACCTGTCCATCTACACAGATCTTTCTTTTAAAGATCCATTTGCACCCTACGGGTTTTACCCCAGAGGGTATATTCTCCAAAGTCCATACTTTGTTGGTGTACATAGGCTCCATTTCGGATCTCATGGCATCTAGCCACTTCACAGAGTCACCATTCGTGATAGCTTGCTGAAAACTGGCTGGGTCATTATCATCCATGATGCAATTTTCTCTATCACCATCAATGAGAAAACCGTAGTATCTCTCCGGTGGGCGAGAAGTCCTACCAGATCTACGGAGTGGCTGAGGTTCATTAGATTCTGTTGCAACATCAGGTTCAACCAGGTCGTCATTTGTAACTTGTGTCTCTAGAACCTCTTCTAGATCTACCAAGTTGCCATCAACATCATTTGGAAAAATCTCATTTTCAAAAAATGTGGCATGCTGAGAAACAAATACCTTTTGTTCCTCCCTGTGGTAGAATAGATACCCAAACGAATGTTTTGGATATCCCACAAATATACATTTGACTGATCTTGTCTCGAGTTTGTCTGGATTCTGCTTTTTGACAAAAGCCGGACAACCCTAAATCTTAACTCGCTTAAGAGATGGTCTCTTCCCATACCATATCTCATATGGAGTGGTAGACACGGTCTTGGTTGGAACTTTGTTTAACAGAAAAGCTGCAGTCTCCAATACATGCCCCAGAAAAGAGAGAGGTAACTCAGCATCACTCATCATGGATCGTACTATATCTAATAGGGTACGATTCCGCCACTCTGACACACCGTTGTGCTGTGATGTATAAGGGGGAGTGAGCTGAAAGAGAATCCCATTCTCTTTTAGGAAGTCCAAGACCTCAGTACTTAAGTACTCTCCACTACGATCTGATCGAAGTATCTTGATCGTCAATCCTGTTTGGTTCTCTACTTCAAGTTTGTACATTCTGAATTTCTCAAAAGCTTCAGACTTATGCTTTATGAAAAACACATGACCGAACCTTGAGAAATCATCCGTAAAAGTTATGAAGTATGAAAAACCGCCTCTTGCATGTGTAGACATTGGCCCACATACATCATTATGTATGAGGGCTAGGAGCTTAGTAGCTCGTTCTCCGTGTCCAGTAAATGGAGTTTTGGTCATTTTACCTTTGATAAAGGACTGGCAAGTCGCATAAGATTTATACTCAAAAGGATTTAAATATCCATCTTTATGAAACTTGTTTAGTCTTGTTTCATTAATATGACTAAGTCTACAATGCCAAAGAAAAGCTTCATTTATATCTGAAAATTTTCTTTTACTTGTGTGTTTAATGTTGAAAACTGTGTGTTGATTAAGGACGTATATCCCGTTATTAAGTGTACCACAACCAATCAACTCTTGATTTAGTTTAATGTTCACAAAATTGTGTTGCACAGCAAAATGATATCCTTCATTGTCTAACAAGGAAACGGATATAATATTACAAAGTATACTTGGTATAAAATAATATTGGTTGAAAACCAATATACAACCCAACAGCAACTCTAGGTGATACTCTCCCAGTGAAACTGCATGTACATTGGAACCATTTCCAACTTGGAGAGTATGATCACCTGTCTTCAAAACTCTGCTATTTCTCAACGCCTGCACAGAATTGCAAATATGAGAACCCGAACCGGTATCTAATACCCAGGAAGCAGAGTTAATAGAAAAACAGTTTTCAATCACGAACACACCTGAAGCTGAAGCATCACCATGCTTCTTTTTCTTGAGTTCAAGGTACTCAGTACAGTTCCGCTTCCAGTGCCCCGTCTTCTTGCAGTGAAAACATTCTCCCTTCCCCGACTCCGCAGCTTTGGATTTGTCCTTCCCCTTCGCCTTCTTTATTCCTCCTCTCGGTTTGGTGAATTTCTTCTTATTCTTTCCCTTGGCCTTGGCTTTTGGGACGGAAGAGGAAGATTGTCCAACAAGCATAGAGGGCGACTTCGCTTTCAGCG
The DNA here is from genome assembly GCA_030015575.1 of Agapanthus africanus. Classification (NCBI taxonomy): domain Eukaryota; kingdom Viridiplantae; phylum Streptophyta; class Magnoliopsida; order Asparagales; family Amaryllidaceae; genus Agapanthus; species Agapanthus africanus. Next base: position 452,900,740 of record CM057337.1, on the reverse strand, counting down.
TGCTCTCCGCACTTCTCAACATATTGAGGAGTTCGGGTAGTGATTTCTCCATGTCATGCATGTTGAAGTTCACTATGAATGGAGCAAAAGCGAAGGGAAGAGACTATAGAACAATATCAGTATACTGTTCGTTATCCATTGTCCATCCGAGGTCCTCAAGCTCTTCTATAAGAGCTATCATCTTCAAAACGTGATCGCCTACTGGTGTGCCAGGAGCCATCCGCATCTGAAACAACTTTCGAGATGCTTCGTATCTCTGGGTCCGAGATTGCTCCCCATACATATCTTTTGTACGGAGAAAGATGGATTGGACATCCATCTGCTCATGTTGCTTTTGATGTGTATTGTCCATCGATGCAAGCGCGGGGCATTTGGTAGTAGCACAGTCAATATCCCACGTTTTGCAGATTTCCCTATCCGCAGTAGAAGATTCAGGTCCTGGGGTAGGCGGGGCTTTGGCAGTGAGGACATATGATAATTTATCATATGTGAGAGCAATGATAATGTTCCTCAGCCAGTCTTTATAGTTGAGTCCGGTCAGCTTGTTTTTATCTAGTAGAAGCTTAAGGCCTGTCATTGGTATCTGCCATTAAGAGAGAGAAAAGAATACACTCAGCGGAAGCCCTTGTAAAGATCAGATTGGTTATTTATCTTGTCTAATTGATGTCTCCCACTTCTTTTATCAAATTTTCCTTAAAACCTTTAAAACGAAAATTAGCCGGGATTAATTACATTCTACAACTTCGCTAACCGTTCAACCAGGCCAGTGTCGGTACTTTGAGGGAGGTTCCCCGTGCTTTCGCACGGACCTAATTATAATAAATCTCATTTTCCCAGAGGCATAGCCCCATTGACACCTTTCTAGACACCTAATGGGTTAGCTAATTGTAAAGTGCAAAACTTTCCCGGGAGCAACTCTTGCTCACCGTAGGATCAAGATCCTACTAACACATAGAAGGTATGCAATCTTATTGCAGATTTCAACTCTTGAAATTCCCGATATGGTTTTTACCCCTAGCACTTATGACCTTGGCTATAGTCAACATATCATAAGCACCAGTAAATTTCTACCCGTCATTTCATGATTAATTAGACCCACCCGCATGACCCTTAGCTATAGTCAACATAATCATGTGTTTGTCTTAATTAATCTCATCATATGAGCTGTAGGAAGACATCACTTAGCTACTGTACACTACGCTTTGGCTAAAGTCAACACACGTAGCACGAATACTAAGTACTCTGCTTCCTAAAATGACGGAGGGTTGAGGATAGTTTTTAAGAAAACTTTTAACGCTTTGAACTTGATATCGTTGCAGAATCAAATGGGTTTAAAAGGAGTGGCTTAAGCTCCGCACTTTTAAAACTTTCTTTTTCACAAAAAGCCGAGTGGGTTTTAAATCCGATTATATAACATCTTTTAGGTTCATTTTTCTTTACATTAATCTCATTAATGTAGTTCCATCATTTAAGTCCTTAAGCCATCACAGAAAAGAAACGAAAATATAACGTACGCTTATGCCACCCGCATTCGCCACAATGTTCCGTTATGTACCGTTAGGTTACTTAACTAACGGCATACCGGGACGGGGCTAGCGTGGGTGCAAAACATAAGCAACGTCTATTATATATCATATATATAATATTCCATTCGTCTCAGATATATCAAGTGATCACATCATAGAATATAAGCAGCAGAAGCACATATAATATAGGATATCTAGGTGGTCCGTATTTTGTATTTAGCCATCAATAGAAAATACGGATTCCACGGTCGCGATGAATAGCCAAGCCCACACCCTTAGACCCCTACGAGAGCGGAAAGTGACCCTACCAATTCTAGAGTTTAGGAGACCCGGTCTCGACTCCTCGAGATGGCCTCCTACTGAACCCTGGAACCCGGTCACTTCTGCTCCCCTCCTTGGGTCTATCCTAATGCGGAAAAGTAAATAATATACAACAATGGTGACATCATCCTCAACTCGGAAGTGCCCCAAATAAAAGAATATTACATACAATTGAATTTTACATGAATGAAAAGAAAACTCTCATCTCACATAAAACCCCCGGCTATTCAATCATGACAATCCTGCACATCATATCTCAGCAACACATAATATCACATATCATCAACGTAAGTAAGTATGCGTACCCTGATTGTCGTTGATGTATAGCAACGAAACCGGCGATACAACACATACTACACTTACGGTCGCAGAAAAGAAAATGAAAAACTACAACAATTGGAATCGTAACTGCCTTTAGACAACTCAAACCCGGGATATCATATATTCAAGATTTGATGCCCAACAATGTAAAACATGTATTTAGGTCCATTCCATGAAAACACCTTTTCAAAATAACTCGGATAATTCAACAAGATTTCCGATTACATCCAAGACCGAAATGCTAGATTTACACGCAACAAACAAATTTGTAGATTCCAATTATTGTATCACATTCACATATACTAGGCGCAGTTAAAACGTTCGATCAAACGATCAATCACCCAAAGAATTCTCAGAAATCTTAACACTTGAGCAGTTTTAAAAATACCAGAAACTGCTACAAGTACATACGGGCCAGCACAAGAAGGTACATTCCAAACCTCACCAACAGTGCCGCGGAACCGCCGCAGAAAGACCTTTCTACCGCGGTTCCGCGGTCGTTTAGTCGAGTTAGGGCTTCGTTCTTCCTAAGGGCTCATAAAATATCCTGCACGATTTTCTGAGTATTTTTAATGTGAAAAAATACAACTTTTTGAAAAATTTCCAGTGAGCATGTTTTGGGCGTCATGTTTCGTTTGTTCGAGGTTTTTAACGTCGTCTAGGTTACTCTAAAGCTCTAGCTTGGCTCTGATACCACTGTAGGGTTTCCTTAGCACCTTAACTAGGGTTTGGAAGTATCACACATGCCATAACAAAAATAAAAGGGGGTGCTAAGCAAGCATAACATAAATCGAACTAGAAATTTAGGGTAACAATTAACTAGCATCACATACTAGAAGAAATCCACACTAAGGGTTAAGTGATACAACCTTTGTAGACTTCCTTCCTTGACTCCTTGGATCTCTTCGAGTTGGAACCGGCTTGCTCAAGCTCCCTCCAAGTCCACGACGATCCACCCGAAGCTCCTTTGCCCAAGCTCTTTGCTTCACTTGATGAATGAGGAAGTGAAGCTAACATTCTAAACTAATAGGCTAAACTAGTATAGAATGATTGTGTGGTTTGTTTTCTCACTCAAAAACCATTTATTTTTAGCTCACACATGTAGGGTTCCTAGGCACAATAATGAGGTCTCACAAGGCATCAACCATGCCAATTTAAAAATTTACAAGTGCCGAGAAACCCTAATACGGATCGTTAACTAGATTTTAGGCGAAACAAAGAAACTAGTTAACAACTTAACTAAAAGAACGGAAATACAACCTTTGTAGATCCGGTCCTCCACCTCCATAGCTCCATGATGAAGTCTCCTCGCTGTCCAAATAGAATCCCGGGCTCTAGCGTCGGCTTCATCGGAGAAATGGGCGGGCTAGGTCATTGACTACGATGCCGAAGATGATCTACGTCGAGGCATCACAAGATCAAGCTCCCACTTCACCAAGTCATGAAACTTGTGAAGAAAACACCCTTTACTACTTGGCAAGAGGTAGAGGATGAAGAAATAGGAGGTGGGTTCACTTTAGAATTGGATTTCTCACTCTTTTCATCAAATCACCATTGATGAAAGCTAGGTTTTCTTCTTGAAGAAGAACAAGAAGAAGAAGATCATTATTATGATAAGTTAATTAAATCCAAAAGAAAAATGAATACTTATCATAATATGAACCATGGTTATGTGTAGAGAATTGACTAAGGTTAGATGAATGGTTAGGGTTAAGGATGAAGACAAAATGGTCACTTTGGTCAAAGCTTCATGAAGCTTCAACAAGCTTCAAGAATGAAAGCAACCATTTTGTTTTCTTATCCCATTTCTTTTTTAATCCGTTTAAAAAGATAAATGAATGGAAAAAAAAACCCTAACCATTTACTTAACGAAGGTTTAATTCTTTACACAAACCCTAGCATTCATGTATCATCAAACATGATACAATCAAGTGCACAAAAGTATATCACATATACAACTTGTGCAATGCAAGTGAGAAAATCCATTTATAGTGAACCAATACTAGTTAATGCAAAGTAATATATCAAATATATAATTATGCATTAAATCATTAAATCAACACTTGATTTAACGATCCGGTCATATCGCATGTGACCGACTAATATCCAATGTATCGGCTTATCGAATCAATCCTTGATTCGATAACTAGGTTATATCGCATACAACCATATCGATACATTCATCGCGAGAATAGAATACGGTATCACATACACGCATTATTCTCGGTCCCGCACATATCTCATATGCGCTCCTATTTCGTTTCGCTTGAGCCAGGAAACCTCTGTGTAGGACTCTAAAGACTTGTCAATACGCCGGCAGCAGGTGATGATCATATGAAACACCCACAAGCCGCAAGCGGTCTGGTAAACGTAACGGCCAACCGGGTATTGAGCGATCAGAAGATCGACGAGCAAGCCCGCTCACACTCCTGTGAATCCAACCAGTAACACTTACCGTACAGTCCGGTCTCGTCGTATGATATATCGCATATCTCGCCTAGGGGTGGTAAACGTCAGACCCCAACAGCTCGATAAGTCGTGTCGATATGAGGTCTATAACAGTTCGAGAAACTACTGGTAACACTTACCAGTAAATCTCAGCAACCCTGGCCAGGGATTTCCGGTTATAGCCAATCGAACACAGCGCAACATCAACCCCCTATACCGGGAGAGACGAATCCCCTCCTATCGCTCATTGCCTCCATGTGACTCAGGACTGTACCCAAAAACCACCGTTTTGCACGCCCTCATGGACGTGGTAAGGTGGAAATCAAAGCACAGTGGGAATCACACAAGACTCTATGACGATCTCGGGTCAACAGACTACTCTGTACCAGTGTCACCAGAGAACTGCCATCTGACGTAAGGTATAATACCATCTGGGAGTTCTCGGCGAGTCCGTCCAGTGTACCCAGTCTCCACTGAGCACCCGTATATCATCTCTGATGTCAAACACCAATGGATATGGGATCATCCATCGCCCATCTGTATGGGTCGAGAAGGTATACGCTAGTCTACTCTGGTATATCTATGCCCCGTCTCGATATACCCACGACTAGGGACTTTGAAGGATGTACTTATGGACTACCTTGTCCCCGCTAGTATGATCTGCATCATAGTCCAGGTAGTCAAGTACACACCCTAAGGGCTTTACCAACATGTAACAGAGAGACAATCAGTGTACATGTTAAGGTAAAGAGCAACCAGATAGCATACTATCATATCGAGCAAGAAAGTCCTCCCTATATATGTCCAAGCACCCACTACAATATACATCCTATGTATAGTAATAGCCTCTAGGGCATACATATAACTAACAATCTCCCACTTGCACTAGGGCCATCTGATAGCTGTGGTTGTAGTATCTCATACTCAACCATCCCATAAAAGTCTCTCTCTGGGAAAAGGCCTTTGTGAGTGGATCCGCCGTGTTTTCCTCTGAGTCTACTCTCCTAACCTCGATCACCCTGGAGATCAACCATCTCCATGATCAGGTGATACTGCCTTAGAATATGTCTGGATCACTGATGGGACAGACATTCCTTAGCATAAGCCACAACTCCATTGTCACACAATGGGAGGAACTAAGTTCATGTCATGAACAAATATACATCCAGACTGCCTCTTTGGTAGCATCTTAAGTAGCGATGTATCGAGCCTTTATCGTCTAGTATGCCACGGTATCTAGCTTGGAACCCTTCCAACATACCATCCCTTTACTGAGGGTAAAGACAATGCCTGTGACTGACTTTCAGTCGTCCTTATCACCCTGGAACCCTTCCAGTGATTCTCCCCAGGATCGGTTGATACCTGTAGGGTTCCTAGGCACTCTCAAGAGGTCTCACAAGGCATCGACCATGGCAATTTGAAAAAATCTAGGTGCCGAGAAACCCGACTACGGACTGTGGGCTAGAAATCTAGGCGAAAAACAATCTAGTTAACAACTTAACTAATGGGATATCAGAAATACAACCTTTGTAGATCCGGTGCTCCACCTCCATAGCTCCGCAATGAAGTCCTCTCGCTGTCCAAAACAAATTCCGGGCTCTAGCGTCGGCTTCATCGGAGAATAGACGAGCTAGGTCGTCGATGTCCATGCCGAAGATGATCTACGTCGAAGCATCGGTAGATCAAGCTCCAACTTCACCAAGTCAAGATAACTTGTGAAGGAAACACACTCTACTACTTGGCAAGAGGTAGAGGATGAAGAAATAGGAAGTGGGTTCACTTTAGAATCGGATTTCTCACTCTTTATCATCACTTGCCATTGATGAAGACAAGCTTCTTCATGAAGAAGAAGAAGAGCAAGAAGAAGATAAATATTATGATAAGAATTAAAATAAAAGGAAAAATCCATTCTTATCATAATTCTCACCATGGTTAGGTGTAGAGAATTAACTTGAGTTAATAGAAGTGGTTAGGGTTAAGCATGAGACAAAATGGTCAAAGTCTTCATGAAGATTCATGAATGATCAAAAGAAAGCAACCATTTTCCTCATTATCTTTTCATTTATTCATTTATCAAAAATAAATAGATAATTAAATAAGATAAATGAATAACAAATAATAAACCCTAACCAAGGTTTAATTCTTTATACTTAACCATTTTTGCTTGCACCATCAAATATGATACAAGCAAGTGCACAAATCATATCGCATATGCAATGCGCACATCTGAGCGAGAAAATCCATTTAAAGTGAACCGATACTAGTTAATGCAAAGTAATATATCAAATATATTATTATGCATTAAATCATTAAATCAACACTTGATTTAACGATCCGGTCATATCGCATATAACCGACTAGTATCCAATGTATCGGCTTATCGAATCAACGCTTGAATCGATAACTAGGTTATATCGCATACAACCATTCGACGCATTGATCGCGAGAATGAAATACGGTATCACATACACGCATTATTCTCGGTCCCGCACATATCTCATATGCGCTCCTATTTTGTTTTGCTTGAGCCAGGAAACCTCTGTGTAGGACTCTAAAGACTCGTTAATACGCCGGCAGCAGATGATGATCATATCTAACACCCACAAGCCGCAAGCGGTCTGCTAAACGTAACGGCCACCCGGGTATTGAGCGATCTGAAGATCGACGAGCAAGCCCGCTCACACTCCAGTGAATCCGACCAGTAACACTACCGTACAGTCCGGTCTGATCGTCTGATATGTCGCATATCTCGCCTAGGGGTGGTAAACGTCAGACCCCAATAGCTCGATAAGTCGTGTCGATATGAGGTCTATAACTGTTCGAGAAACTACTGGTAACACTTACCAGTAAATCTCAGCAACCCTGGCGAGGGATTTCCTGTTATAGCCAATCGAACACAGCGCAACATCAACCCCCTATACCGGCAGAGATGAATCCCTTCCTATCGCTCATTGCCTCCATGTGACTCGGGACTGTACCCAAAAACCACCGTTTTGCACGCCCTCTTGGACGTGGTAAGATGGAAATCAAAGCACAGTGGGAACCACACAAGACTCTATGACGATCTCGGGTCAACAGACTAACCTGTACCAGTGTCACCAGAGAACTGCCATCTGACGTGAGGTATAATACCATCTGGGAGTTCTCGGCGAGTCCGTCCACTGTACCCAGTCTCTACTGAGCACCCGTATATCATCTCTGATGTCAAACACCAATGGATATGGGATCATCCATCGCCCATCTGTATGGGTCGAGAAGGTATACGCTAGTCTACTCTGGTATATCGATGCCCCGTCTCGATACACCCACGACTAGGGACTTTGAAGGATGTACTTATGGACTACCATGTCCCCACTAGTATGATCCGCATCATAGTCTAGGTAGTCAAGCACACATCCTAAGGGCTTTACCAACATGTAACAGAGAGACAATCAGCATACACGTTAAGGTAAAGGGTAACCAGATAGCATACTATCATGTCGAGCAAGAAAGTCCTCCCTATATATGTCCCAGCATCCACTACAATATACATCCTATGTACAGTAATGGCCTCTAGGGCATACATATAACTAACAATCTCCCACTTGCACTAGGGCCATCTGATAGCAGTGGTTGTAGTATCTCATACTCAACCATCCCATAAAAGTCTCTCTCTGGGAACAGGCCTTTGTGAGTGGATCCGCTGTGTTGTCCTCTGAGTCTACTCTCCTAACCTCGATCTCTTTGGAGATCAACCATCTCCTTGATCAAGTGACACTGCCTTAGAATATGTCTGGATCACTGATGGGACCTGCGTTCCTTGGCACAAGCCACAACTCCATTGTCTCATAATGGTTGGAACGTAGTTCATCTCATGAACCAATATACACCCAGACTGCCTCTTTGGTAGCATCTTAAGTAGCGATGTATCCTGCCTTTATCGTCTAGTATGCCACGGTATCTAGCTTGGAACTCTTCCAACATAGAGGGTATAGACAATGCCTGTGACTGACATTCAGTCGTCTTTATCACCCTGGAACACTTCCAGTGATTTTCCCCAGGATCGATTGATACCATCTCACACAACTAGTGAGAATTCTAACATCCAATTAGATCTATCTCATAGATCCAAAACCCAGGATTTAGTAGGTATCATTTTGATCCTATTGGAGAATCCTTGTGATAAGCGGAGATTGATCGAGCGTAGCATAGGAAACTCTTTCCCTATCAAGAGTATGTCATCCACGTACTCTACGAGGATCGTCACCATACTCCCTACTACCTTTTTGTATATACAAGGTTCATCTACCATTTTGATGATGTCAAACTCTTTGACTAACACATCAAAACAGATGTTCCAACTCCGCGATGCCTGCTTTAATCCTATAAAGCATCTTGCACACGTTTCCGCTGCTCCCACTGTCTACGAAGCCCTCTGGCTGTGTACTTATAGACGCACTCTTCTAAAACATCATTTAGAAAAGCAGTCATGACACCCAACCACCAGATGTCGTAGTCATGGTATGTAACCGTGACAAGTAGGATCTGGATGGACTTAAGCATAGATCCTTAGAAAAGGTTTCAGCATAATCCACATCTGGTCAATGATGCAAACCTTTAACAAGTCTAGCTTTGAAAGTCTCAACTTTTCCATCTACACCAAGTAATCTTCTCAAGATATACTTGCTCCTGATGGGGATTTAACCCTTCAGATATAGCAACCAAAGTCCATACTTTGCTGGTGTATAAGGATTCCATCTTAGATCACAGAGTCCTACTCCTGATGGCCAGGTCGAAACTAGTTGGGTCATCATCTCATGATGCGATCCTCGCTCCCACTGTCATAGAGAAACAGAAGTATCTCTCAGGTGGGTGAGGAACCCTACTAGATCGGCGGAGAGGCTGAGGTTCGTTGGAATCTACTGAATCCTTTGGTTCTATCAAATCATCAGCTGCAGTCTGTATAGCTGGAACATTTCCAGTTCTACATAACAGACCTTGCCTTGAGCTTGTCCGGATTTTGCTTTTAGACAAAGGCCGGACAACCCCAAATCTTAACTAGCTTAAGACATGGGCTCTTCCCTTTCCATATCACATATGAAGTAGTAGGCATCTGATTTGATTCGAACCCTATTCAATAGGTATGCAACTTCTCAAGTGCATAACACCCAATAGGAAAAAGGTAACTCAGTAGTACTCATCATAGAGCACACCATATCATATAGGGTGTGATTGCTCCACCCCGATATACCATCGTACTATGGTGTATCCGGAGGAGTAATGCCGAGAGAGAATCTCATTCTCCTTTAGAATAGTCCAGGAATTCCGTGCTCAAGTATTCTCCTCCTTGATCTTATCAAAGGACATAATACTTATACCCGTATTCTGGTTTTCTACTTCTCGTTTATATTCTGTGAATATCTCAAAAGGTTCGGACTTGTGTTTCAACAGGAACATAGGTCTGAATCTCGAATGATCATCAGAGAATGTAATGAAGTATAAAGAGCCAGTCTTGGCATGTGTAGACAGGAGACCTACATACATCAACATGTATCATCCCAAGAGTTCACTAACTCTTTCTCTGTTTCCAATAAACAGAGCTATGGTCATCTTATCTTTGTGACATGACTGGCAAGTTTCACAAGATGTAAATTCAAACTGATTTAAATATGCATCTAAATGTAACTTCAGCTAGTCGGGTCGCATTGATATAACCTAGTCTACAATACCTCAAGAAGGATTCGTTCATTTCTGAACTCTTCCTCTTGTGTGTGTTCTGTATACTAAAGAACTGTAGTTTGATTTAGAACGTCAATGCTTTTAGATAACGTGCCTGAACCGATCAACTTTTGATATAGGAAATGTTCAAAACATTATCCAACTATACAAAATTTTATCATTTCTTTACTAATAAAGAGATAGATATGATTTTGTATATCACGTTCGGTATCTAATAACATTCGTTCATAATCAATGTATTTGGAATACAGGGTGACAGTGACCAACAGACTTGGCTGCAACACTTGCCCCGTTTTCTGTCTCATGAAACTTATCACCCGTTCTCAGTTCTCTACCTTTCTGTAGCCCTATGTAACATATTACATATCTGGGATCCTGATCTGGTATCACATACCCAGGACGTAGAGGATACAGAGAAACAGTTCTTTGTAACGAACACACCCGAAGATGATGCATCAGCATGCACTCTCTTCGTTTGGGCGGCACGGGAAATCTGGTATTCCCCAATTTCCTGCTCTGTCTTATAACAATTATAAGTTGGAGCGGGACCAACGTTCCCCAGCTCAGTATAACAAGCGGGTTCGGTCAATATTCCGTATTATTATCTTGATTAAGGCGTGATAGGGTCGCTACCTGGAGAGAGAGAGAAGAAAACACTCAGCGTGCGCTCTTGCAAGAATAGATTGGTTATTATTTTATCTAATCAGGATGGCTCCCACTGCTTTTTATCAAATCTTCCTTCAAACCCTAAAAGGAAAGACTAGCCGGGATTAATTACACACTACAGGTTCGCCAATCTTTCTGCCGGGCCAGTGTCGGTACTTTGAGGGAGGTCCCCCGTGCTTTCGCACGAACCTAATTAATGTAAACCTCATTTTCCTAGAGGCGTAACCCCGTTGACACCTTTCTAGACACCTACCTGATCGGCTAATTGTAATGTGTAAAACTCTCCCAGGAGTTAACTCTTACTCGCAGCGGGCATCGGGATCCAACTATCTCATAGAAGGTATGCAATCTCATTGCAAATTTCAACACTTGAAATTCCCGATAATATTTTGCCTCTAGCGTCCTATGACCTTGACGGAGGCCAAACAACCCATAGTCCGCTAGTCAAGTTTAACCCGTACATTTCTTGATTGAATTAAACCCACCCGCACGACCCTTGACGGAGGCCAAACAACGCCGTACGAATACCCTAATCCAATCGCATCATATGCTAGCAGATAAGCACTAGTTAGCTACCGTACACTACGCCTTGACGGAGGCCAAACAACCGCAGCACGAATACTAACTAGTACGTATCTGAAATGACGGAGGGCTACGACAGGTTTTCTGAAAACCTATTGCGTAATGAACTTGAAATCGTTGTAGGATCGAATGAATTTTAAAATGGAGTGTCTTTGAAGCTTTTCTAGTTTTGCTAAAGGAGTCACTCCCGGTGAAGGGATCGTCGGTCCTTTCCTCGTCGAATGACGTGCGGGATATATCATATATATCACTGTGCAAAGCAAAAACTCTTAAAAGCAATCAAAAGACAAACCGAGTGTGTAGCATCTGCCAGTTATTGCTAAAGGAGTCACTCCCGGTGAAGGGATCTCGGTCCTTTCCTCATCGAATAAGGTGCAGGATATATCACATATACCGCTGTACAAAGCAAGAACTGTAGCTACCTGTTTTTTTTTGAAATTCGATTCTACAACATCTTAGGTTTCTTTTACTTTCATTAATCACATTAATGAAGTCCCATCAATTATGTACCTAAACATCCTAGATAAATACGACGTACACTTATGCCATCCGCATTCGCCTCGATGTCCCCTCATGCACCGTTAGGTTAGGTGACTAACGACAGAGCAGGGCAAGGCTAGCGCGGGTGTAAAACATAAGTAACGTCTATATAATATATCATATATACCATATACTGTATCTATCACAGAACATCACATGATCACATCACAGATATCGCAGCAGAAGAATCATACGAAATATTGGATATACTAGGACGTCCGTGTTTTTAATATGAGCCAGTATAAAACACGGATTCCACGGTCGCGATGAATAGCCAAACCCACACCCCTAGACCCCTACGAGAGCGGCAAGCAACCCTACCAATTCTAGAGTTAGGAGACCCGGACTCGACTCCTCGAGTTGGTCTCCCACTGGACTCCAGAACCCGGTTACTTGTGCTCCCCTCCTTGGGTCTATCCTAGTGCGGAAAAGTAAATAATATACAAAAGGTGACAACTTCCGCAACCTGGAAGTGCCCCAAATAAAAGAATATTACATACAAGTTTTTACATGAATGAAAATGAAAAACACTCATCTCACATAAAAAACCCCGGCTATTCAAACACGACGATCCAATATAACATATCCAGCAACACATAACATCACATGTCATCAACGTAAGTAAATATGCGCATCCCAATTGTCGTTGACATATAGCAACGAAACCGGCGATATCACATATTACACTTACGGTCACAGAAAAGAAAGTGTAAAACTACAACAGTTGGAATCCGCAACCACCTCAGACATCGCATGCCTGACCAAATGAATTTCTTAGACATCGCATGCCTAACAATTATAAACCCTGCATTTTAGTCTCATTATCGAAAACACTTTTCAATATCAAGTCGGGCAATTCAACAAGATTCCCGACATCCTGATCGAATGCTCGTCACAAACTTTAGTAGGCGGCCGCACCCCCGATACCGTCGACGAAGTGCACCAAGGCGGAACACCGCTACCGCGAGCACCCAAACGGATGCTTTCGGCGACGGGGTTCTCCTACAGTCACTTGGTCGAGGATATGGAGTGAGGCTGTCTATTAAGTTTACCCGGCGAGTATCCGCGTACGCTACGTGATTGCGACGGACTTTTGATCACATCAAAGTTCCGTAGCAACCGATCAAGTGAGACTAAATTGCTAGATTTAAAACATTCATTCAGTTATCACATAACTGTTTGTGAATTCCAATTATTGTATCACATTCCAGATAAATAGAAAATGTTAAACTTTCCGATCGAACAATCGAACACCCAAGTTTTCCCGATACAGCTCAACACATGAAATAAGTCTAACAACATTCCGTTCGTGCCTCAGTACCAACGGTCCAGCCGTAGAAGGGTCAAGCCAACGCCTCACATGTGGCACGCCGTACTGCCCCAAACCCGAAGGTTCAAAGGGCAGTTCAAGACGGTCACATAATCGAGTTAAGGTTTGTTGTCTTCTAAAGGGACCATCGCGTTACTTGCACTACTTAGAACGTCGTTAAACTACGGAAAAATCCAACACTTGGAAATTTCCCGACAGGGAAAAAATTGGGTATTTATATCCGGTCGAACTTTTTAACATATTCTAAAATTTATCCGGAAAGCCACACAGACAAAATTTGAAACCCCGATCGAATCTTTGATTCCCAATACAACCCAAAAATGCTCAACTGTTTACTGTATATTAAAAATTCCCAGAAATCTCAGCATATTAAAATAGGAATTACTGTGCAAACAGGAGTCAACGAGTCAACACAACGGCCGCGGAACCGCCGCTCAACGTGGGCTTAGGCCGCGGTTCCACGGCGTTATGACGGAGTTAAGTCTCCGTTTTTCACATTATTTCATAAAAAACCCTGCTTGATTTTCTGGATATTTTTAATCTTGAAAAATCCACAATTTTAAAATCTGGACAGAGAGCATTTTTGAATATGGGTTTCGGGTTCGTTCGGATTTCAAACTCCGTCGGGACTTCGCCTAAGGCTCTAGCTAGGCTCTGATACCACTGAAGGGTTCCTAGGCACTCTCAAGAGGTCTCACAAGGCATCGACCATGGCAATTTGAAAAAATCTAGGTGCCGAGAAACCCGACTACGGACCGTGGGCTAGAAATCTAGGCGAAAAACAATCTAGTTAACAACTTAACTAATGGGATATCAGAAATACAACCTTTGTAGATCCGGTGCTCCACCTCCATAGCTCCGCAATGAAGTCCTCTCGCTGTCCAAAACAAATTCCGGGCTCTAGCGTCGGCTTCATCGGAGAATAGGCGAGCTAGGTCGTCGATGTCCATGCCGAAGATGTTCTACGTCGAAGCATCGGTAGATCAAGCTCCAACTTCACCAAGTCAAGATAACTTGTGAAGGAAACACACTCTATTACTTGGCAAGAGGTAGAGGATGAAGAAATAGGAAGTGGGTTCACTTTAGAATTGGATTTCTCACTCTTTATCATCACTTGCCATTGATGAAGACAAGCTTCTTCATGAAGAAGAAGAAGAGCAAGAAGAAGATAAATATTATGATAAGAATTAAAATAAAAGGAAAAATCCATTCTTATCATAATTCTCACCATGGTTAGGTGTAGAGAATTAACTTGAGTTAATAGAAGTGGTTAGGGTTAAGCATGAGACAAAACGGTCAAAGTCTTCATGAAGATTCATGAATGATCAAAAGAAAGCAACCATTTTCCTCATTATCTTTTCATTTATTCATTTATCAAAAATAAATAGATAATTAAATAAGATAAATGAATAACAAATAATAAACCCTAACCATTCCTCTAACCAAGGTTTAATTCTTTATACTTAACCATTTTTGCATGCACCATCAAATATGATACAAGCAAGTGCACAAATCATATCGCATATGCAATGCGCACATCTGAGCGAGAAAATCCATTTAAAGTGAACCGATACTAGTTAATGCAAAGTAATATATCAAATATATTATTATGCATTAAATCATTAAATCAACACTTGATTTAATGATCCGGTCATATCGCATATAACCGACTAGTATCCAATGTATCGGCTTATCGAATCAACGCTTGAATCGATAACTAGGTTATATCGCATACAACCATTCGACGCATTGATCGCGAGAATGAAATACGGTATCACATACACTCATTATTCTCGGTCCCGCACATATCTCATATGCGCTCCTATTTCGTTTCGCTTGAGCCAGGAAACCTCTGTGTAGGACTCTAAAGACTCGTCAATACGCCGGCAGCGGATGATGATCATATCTAACACCCACAAGCCGCAAGCGGTCTGCTAAACGTAACGGCCACCTGGGTATTGAGCGATCTGAAGATCGACGAGCAAGCCCGCTCACACTCCAGTGAATCCGACCAGTAACACTACCGTACAGTCCGGTCTGATCGTCTGATATGTCGCATATCTCGCCTAGGGGTGGTAAACGTCAGACCCCAATAGCTCGATAAGTCGTGTCGATATGAGGTCCATAACTGTTCGAGAAACTACTGGTAACACTTACCAGTAAATCTCAGCTACTCTGGCCAGGGATTTCCTGTTATAGCCAATCGAACACAGCGCAACATCAACCCCCTATACCGGGAGAGACGAATCCCTTCCTATCGCTCATTGCCTCCATGTGACTCGGGACTGTACACAAAAACCACCGTTTTGCACGCCCTCTTGGACATGGTAAGATGGAAATCAAAGCACAGTGGGAACCACACAAGACTCTATGACGATCTCGGGTCAACAGACTAACCTGTACCAGTGTCACCAGAGAACTGCCATCTGACGTGAGGTATAATACCATCTGGGAGTTCTCGGCGAGTCCGTCCAGTGTACCCAGTCTCTACTGAGCACCCGTATATCATCTCTGATGTCAAACACCAATGGATATGGGATCATCCATCGCCCATCTGTATGGGTCGAGAAGGTATACGCTAGTCTACTCTGGTATATCGATGCCCCGTCTCGA